>SJYC01112214.1:0-35297 GCA_006408675.1 Madoqua kirkii | reverse complement strand
CCAGTATTCTTTAAGAATGCAAAAACCCTTTCCAAGTAGTGATATTTGATACAGTCCTCCTAGCTAGAAATTTTTCTAATAATGAAATCAATGGTGGGGTGACCATTGTCTGCACAAGTGATCTGGTCACACACGTGTGTAAGTGTGCTGTGTTATGTTCCTATATGCTATAGATGTGTACCACACCCTTGCCCACATACCTGGAGATGTGAGAATACTTGTAATCTGTCCACTGTCAAAAGGGAAATAGCAAATCTCAGGTCTGTTGTGATGCCAACCTGTCCAGCTGTTTGTGTAACCCGTGCTGAAATTTAAAAACCTTAGTGCTATCTGGAGTCAGGGGCCTTACACGCTGCACAGTAAACTGAACACAGAAGAACTTGGCTACATTTTAAAATCCAGTTTGTTAATATTTCCTACCAGAGAAGCCTTAGGGAAGCATGAAAATCTACGCTCGCAGGCAGGGTCCTTCTGCATTTAAAACACTGGGCTCTAAGTATAGATAAAGCAATAGTTGACAGCGACTTAAAAAAAAAACAAACGATAAGGTTGGTTTTTTTTTTTTTGCATATCTATTTTCTTAGGAATCATAGAAACTTGTGAAATGTGTATAGATAAGCAGCTGAACCAACTTTTTCTTAACAGTTTAATTAGAGAAATATATTGTTAAATTTATGTACTTGTAAAAACCCAGCAGAGCTGCTTACTGACAATTGGAATAAAGAGGCCTCCAGTTACCATTTTTAATGGTTATTGTCAGGCTAGGGGAAGAGGATCATTTTTAGGGAGGGGTCTGGGGCACAGTCCTGGGTTGGTGCGTCCTCCTTTCAGTCACCTGTGTGGCTTTGCTGTTTAGGGAATATCTGGATTGGATTTCTGTTTTAATTGGCGTTAAATTGTTGAGAGGGTGCATTGTTTCCCAGCACAGTCAAACTCAGGCACTGAGGTCGGACCTCGCCTTGGATGTTCTCACCGGCCTTCCCTGGGAGGGCCTGGGCTCCCCGCCTGTTTGCCCCTTGCATGTTTTCCAGGTTCTGGCTGCTTCTGTTGTTCATCCACACGCTGCTGCTGCAACAGTAAGCAGGTTTTGGAGATAATAGACATTTTTTCCTTTCTCTGTCCATTGTGTCTTTCTGAAATTCTGCGCCAACACGAACAAGGATCTGTCTGTTGTTTTGGAAGGGAGGAAGTCGAGAATCAATGGCACAATTATAGATTTGACCATCTCTCTTTTCTCGGCAAAATGTAATCCAGGATTTGCCTATTCTCGCGATCGCAGCGCATCCTGCAGGAAAATAGCCAAGTCGAATCCCTCCAAGCCACCGTCACGGGGCTGCTCCCCAGGCCTGCAATTGCTGCTCCCAGCAGGGCCGCTGGTAACCATACGTATTGAACCGAGGTGCGTTTCCAGATTTGAAATATGGGCCTTTCTGCCTCGACTTGCTAGCTGCAGTCTTAAAAGGTGTGTTCTGCAGCAGCTCCTTTCTGGAGGAAATTAGCATATGGTAAATATAGGTCAAGTACATACATGCTTATAAATTCCACTCTAAATCTTGCTTGAAGGCGTGGATATATAGGAGGGAGTGATGAGCTGGGACTGCATCGAGGTTTAGAAAATTTGGTTGTAAAAAACAGCCTCAGTTTTTTGAGTTCAAAGTAAAGTGCATCTTCAGCAAGATCAGATGATGAAATAAATTAAATCAGCAGTGAAGGTCAGTATACATTCTGACTTGGGAATGTGAACTTTTCAGAAACCTGTATTTATTACATTTTACTATTTTTAAAAGCCAGCTGCAAGATTCATAGCAAGAAATGGTGCGACATACCAATGAACGCTGAACCGAAGTGAAGGCTCTTTTCAAAATGGTTAATACGCCTGATTGGCAAGTCATCCCTGGTGCCTGTGTCATTGTTACAGCACAGCTTTAAAATATATGGATTTAAAACGCAAGTATCGTGACTAATATTTATTTCAAGTACAGAATGTGTCACAGCGTGGGCCCTCCTGTTATTAATGCAGTAAACTGTGTAATACTCTATAAGAGCCGGCCCTGCTTCAGTTCTTAGCTACATGAAAATAACAGTAAAACATGTCTGTTTTTTCCTGCTAAGCTTTATTGTTACCTGGGAAGGTACTGGCATTCAGAAAAGCCAAATGCAGACGAATAATGCGAACATAAACCATGCTTGAGCATCGCTCTGCTGTGCAGAAATCTCCCTGCACTGCCCCTCAAACTTTGAGAATATATATATATTTTTTTTTAATTAAAAATAATTAGAAGGAAACTGCTGTATCTCCAGAAGGTAATCAGAAATAAACATTCTAGTAAATATTCTAAGTCAGCCAGGAAGTAACTCAGATGGTAGGTACTCACTGCATCACACATGAAACACTAATAATATTTATGAAAACGGTCCTTGGTCAGGGGGTGGGGGGTTGAAAGGAAGCAGCCCACGGAGGTCTAAGATTTCCATCTGGGGTTTGCCGTGGTTGTGAGCAGCGGGAGGGTGCTGCCTGGCCTTGTGTTATTTTGTGCAGGAGCAGAGTTGCCTTACTGTATCCAGCAGGTCTTGAGTTTGCATTATTTTGTCCCTTTAAAATTGAGAACAAGAATTTATTTTAGAAAAAGAAAGGAAAATGCATCTCATACCTAGGCAAGTTGGGAGATGTGTAGAGGCGATATTTGAACCTGTTTGCCCCCACTTTTTATGAACTGGGAAAACGAGTGTCTCAAAAGCTCTCAGGGAAAACCAACTTGGAACTGCGGTGATCACAAAAGGGCCTTGTCTGTCTCTCTTCAGCTCCTCCCCTTTCCAGGCCGAGTTCCCGGAGCTGGTGTCACGGGGTGAAGGGATGGTCCAGACCCTCCGGCAGTTCAGGTTCAATGCCCTGACACCCACCCGCGCCCAGCCTGGCGGGAATGGGGGTGGGCAGCCTGAGTCCCTCATCCCCCTACCTCCGTTCGAGTCACCCAAGAGGAGATGCTCAGGGTTGGCCTCAGAGGCTTTTTTTTTTTGGTGGAAACATTCAAATCCAGTAGGTGCAGTACACACGGGAACCAAATCCCCAGGTTCTCAGGCACTTTTCTGAAAGTCGGAGCTTGTTGTGGTGTTTGGCTAAATTTCTGGGAGTAGCTGGCTGAAGGCATTAGACTACTGAGAGTCTGGCTGATTCCCAAAGGGTTTCTGCAAATTAATCACCCTCTGAGCTAAATTTGTTTATAGACGTATTTTGAATGGAGGAGATCGCCTGGGATGCATCCTTTCCATTTGTTCTGCGGAACACCTGCTCAAAGTATTGGATGGCAGCCGCCCCCCCCCTCGTCCCCCCGACCCCGGTCCTCCTGGCGTGCCAGGACCCAGTCTCTCATGACGGTGGCAGGGGTGATGACAAAGATAATCATACATCTATGCCTCCATTTTTCCTCCTGGGACGCCAGGGCCCCGAGTCATCTCCACAAGAGCTGAGGTGGTCCAGGGGATGCAAGCATACGTGGAGATTTTTATATATGTATAAATCCATTTGTCTGTTTCTATAGCAATTGCTTCTTAAAAATAATTTAGTAGTTTAATACAAAAGCAGGAGATGGATTTTTATGTGCTCATAGAGGGAAGATTATTATTATTTTTTTTTAGTTTCACACATGTTCAGTTTTAATGGGTAATAATTACATCTTTGTGTTTTGATGTCAGGCTGGTTAGGAGCCCTGATTCTGCAGGCAGGCTCCTCATTGATTTGCTGGGAACCGCTGATTCGAGAGAGAGAGAGAGAGAGAGAGAGAGAGAGAGAGAGAGAGAGAGAGAGTGAGTTGCAGGCCAGGCTCCCCTTCTGTTTTCAAGACCAGTTAACACTTAAGTGGCTCCTTCAGTCCTCTTTCTACAGTCACTTTTTTTTTTCTCCTCCTCAGCTTTTCTGTCCAGGCCCTGGAATCGAATACACATATGGTTTTGTGGTTGGGTTGTTTCTGAAAGGCAGATTCCTTAAAAAACAACAACAAAAAAATGACCCCCCTTCCCCCAACCAACCCTCTTTCGAGGCTTTTTTCCCACCTCCTGACTCCAGTCTTGTGGCTTGCAGGCCCGAGTCTCTGCAGCCATGCCCTGGATGTGCTGGGAAGGCAGTAAAGATGAGCACTAATCAATCTTTCCGAGAGAAGCGGTGGGCATGAGAAGGCCGCCATCCTGTGACTAAACACACCCCTTTTATGGAGTGTTGGTACTAATAAAGGACGGCTTATTACTGAGGCAGAGACCAAAGCCTGGGTGAGGTCAACCCTGACTGACAGTCATCAGTCATTCTTAATGATACTTTTTCCCGAGCTTTCTAAGGGATTCTGAGCAGAGTGCAAATCATTCGGGGTCATTCATAGTTCATGTACCCACAGATGGCAAAGGTTTTGAAAGACTTCGGTTTAAACTTGTTAAAAAAAAAAAAAAAAGATCCTCACTTTTTTTTTTTTAAAGGAAAGGAAAATACCCCCAAACAAAACATAGATTTTTCTTATTGGAACGTTTTCATGTTCTTTCAACCTAATAGATGTTTTACACACTATGGTGCTTGTGCATTATTAAAAGAGACATAAATTTATGTTTTATGACGTCTGTCTTCTTTAATTATTACCTTTGATGTCTATTGGTGACTAAAGAGAGCTTAACAGGATTTCTTTCTCTTCTTAAATTTCGTGTCGTGAAACCCAGCTAGTCCCTGACACATGTGTGTTCCTCACCTTCAGGATTATTTTATAAATCCCTTTCTGATGAGCGGAAGTGTCAAATCAAGGACAGGTCATAAAGTAAAAGTATAAACCTTTTAAAGAGGGACCTTGGTAATATATAAACATTCTGCACACTATCTAAATTTTTTATGGACTAAAGAAAAATTATATTTCAGCTGGAGGAAGGGAGAAGTTTAAACATCAGCCTGTGTTTTAATGTATGATTTTCCCCCCTCATGCTCTTATTTATAGCCACAGAAGGAACCATTGGTGTTCAGGGCAATTTTAAACATTTTGACTTGATTTGGAGCCTGCCTGTTAATTGTACATGTTTAAATGCAGAAGGTTGACTGTAAATTGATTCTTGAGCCGACGTTGCACACCAAGGGAAGCACTGGATGTGGGCAGGGGCCTGGGTCTTTGTTCTTCCACTGATTTTTTTTTTATGATCTTCCCTGAGCCTCAGTTTCCTCCCTATAAATGAAAGGTTTGGATTATACACCTCCCCCCTCCCCGGCCAAGGCCATGCTGGTCTACAGCCCTGCCGTCTCCTTAACTGATCTTATCTCCTGACTTGGAGCACATGGCTGCCATGAAGCAACAGCTGTCCCCTTGTTTTTTTTTTAAAGCTGGTTGTGCACAGAGAATTTGTGTTTGGTAAAAGTTGAGTTTATTTTTGCTCATAACACTGGAAGTAAGCTGAAACCAACAACGTCCGTCCTTCTGCCACCTTTGGTGTCAAGGCAAATGGAAGTGGTCCCCGCTCAGGAGGCCTCGACGTCTGGACCAGGTGGGCCTCTCGGGAGTGACTATTTGAGGCGACCGCTGTGATAATGGGGCCCTAGGACTTTGGGAAAATCTTCCTGGGTGCCCTGCCTCTGAAATCTTGGAAGGGGAGGCTGGAAACACCACTGACTGTGCTTTTCAAAGCAAAACGGCTGACTTGCCTTTGTTACGGAAATACGGGGTGTTTTGAGTTGAATTCAGCAGGTGTTTCCTGACCACCTACTGTGTGCACCAAGCTGGGGCACTAGGTGAGTGAAGCTCTGGAGCCCACAGGGACGTTGTTGGAGGTGTGTGCCGTCTAATGGTTCCTCCTGCGAAAGTGTAAACGTGACTTTCCCCACGGCAAGAGGGCCCCTCCTGCGTCCACCACCTCAGCACGCCACTCTGAACATGGGAAGGGGCCTTGAAACCTCAGCAGGTCTCTTGGGCCCATGGAATGGGGATCCTATGGAAACGTACATCCCATGGACGTGTAGCCAGCCATCCATCCAGGCATCATGAGCGGAAGGGGCTCCTGACAGGGCGCACCCGTGTGGGCAGCCCAGAGCCCTTCACCGACGCCCATCCTGCTACTGGGCTGGCCCCACTGCTGTGCGCTAGCAGGAAGAGGGGGCCCTCCAAGCCTCGGGTTCTCTGAGGACAGGTTCTCCATGGGGGTGTTTTTGGCATGAGTTGTTTAGAAATCAGCCACACAAGAGCCACTTGGTTGAGAGGCAGGCTTGCTCTGCATGAATGTCAAATGTCAGTTCATTTGGTAAAACGTGAGGCTTAAATTATGGCCTGTGCTAAACAATTTAGTTTAGAAATAAGTGCTATCTTTAGGAAAATCCCTATAAAAGGGGATCAGCTGTAAAAGATGCGACTCAGGAGTAAGAGTAGGGGTGTGTGTGTGTGCCTGTACACAAAACTAGCAACATATTTTCAAGGCAAAATTATAGACACAGATGTAAATGTTTGCTTGCAGTGTATAAATGTCTTCAATATTCAGACCACAGAAGATGTGAAAGGGGAGAAAGTATTTGGATATAGCCGTTGTTACGTTTAGTTTTCCTTATGCAATCAGTAGATCGTCCATCTCCAAGGAATGGATCTCTCTCTGCTCCCCACTACCCGCCTCCCGTTTTTCTGGAACCTTCCACCATTCCCACTGGTGAGCCCACTGGGTCTTTGGTCCCCTTCTGATTACCCTCTGGAAGACATCTATCAGGCACTGTCTTATCTGTTTGTAAGGCAGCTCAGGCCCCAGATTTAGTCATGGGTTCTGGCTACAAGTTAGAGTGTGATTAATAATTGACTAATGTAGCTTTTATTTATCACAGGCTAGCACATTTCGCCATTACTAGTTAATTTATGTTAAGTGTAAGCTGTCGTTCAATCTGTTTTTCAACTTTTTTTTTTTTTTTTAATCCTAAGTCTATCTTTCACTTTTCGAGAAACAAAATCCTCATACAGGGTACAGGCTCGCTCGGTGCCAAAAAGTTGATTTCCTTTTCACTGAAGCCATACATCACCAGGCCTCCCAGCTGCGCTGTCAGCCTGTGACAGAATGACATGTGTCATTTATCAAAGGGGCCAGGCTGGGCCTTGGGAAAGGCTGCCGACAAAGCCTGCGAGAGTTCATTTTGCAGTCCCCTCCTACCCTCTGTGAGCCCCTTGCCAGGAAAGGCTGTGATGCTTCTGTCTTCACAGCATTACTGTAAGTCCTTCAACCTTCCCAGCATTAACCCTTGGCACCTCAGCGTGCAGCCACCCTGCAGAGTCCAGCTGGAGAGGCTTGGAGACCCCTGCGGCGCGTGGTCCAGCCTGGGACCCCCCCACATCGCTATGTAGGTGCACCCTCCAGAGTGCTGTGTCTCCTTTCTCTCCCCATTTTCTCATGACTTTCAAGAATTCAAGCCCTAAGTTTTCTCAAGTGTGACAAGGTCAGAAGCAGGAAGAATCTCCCTTGTATTGAAAAAGTCGGTCCTCAGCCCTCCCCGGGTAAAAATTCTGTCTTCTATGTATTTTAGGGTCTGCCTAATGACTGTTTTACTCTAGTCTATTTTTGACACTACCTACTAAAACCCAATAGTTGTTTCTTCTCTTTCTCTGTTGCTTAGACTCTGTAACCCCATCCTCACCCGCACGGAGACAGTGACGGGGTTCGGGTGTCACTCTTGCTCAAAAGGCTATTTTTCGAGGAGGAAGAGAAAAGGCTACCCTTACCCCCCAGGTTGCATACTTTTCCTGTGAGTCCCGAAACTACCCCAAAACAAATGAAAAAAAAAAAAAAAAGGGAAAGGGAAAAAAGAATATCCACCAGAGGGGAGCGCAGTGTAAAAAAAAAAAAAAAGGGAAAGGGAAAAAAGAATATCCACCAGAGGGGAGCGCAGTGTTAAAATATAAAAGCACTTAGTTAAAAGAAAAAAAAATATTTTTTTTCCTCCTTGAAGGGAAGAGTTTTGCATTTTAATCCTGTGTGGGAACATGAGAAAAGTTACTATTTCTCCCATCGCTCCCCCTTTTGTACTTTGTGTCGTCCTAGGACTGAAGTTATTTACAGCTTCAGATATCATTTAAAGAGATAGCTAAGCAGACTGTTGCCTCCGCCAGGAACTTTCCAGAAAGAAGTCCTATAAATTAGCCATTGCTCAGGAGTGGCTGTTTTCTAGGCAGAGCTGGCCCTTTCATTTGTCTGCATAAGGCTAATTTATTTTTGCAGCCAGATGTGAGCTGACAGCCATCACTCAGAGCTTCCTTCCCCACCGTCACGAGGTCGGGAAACAGTCACGTTTCCCATTTTACAGAATCCCCATCAACATTATTGAAGATGGATGTATCTTTAAAGCAAAGATTGATTGTGGATATCGGAGTTATGGTGCCATTTATCATGGTGAATATTATTTAGACTTGGGTTGTACAAGGCTGTAACTTGAGACCCAGCCAGGGGAGGGACAATCTGGAAATGTGAATCCATGAACTTTAATGGATGGATGTTTTTTTCAAAGCTCAACTCACTATAGTGTGATTTACTTTTCTTACAGAGAGGAAACAAGCGTTTCGGTTTTAAAGGGACAGCACACTGGATTGTCCTGTTGAGTGGGGTCCCGCCCCGTGTCCTCCCCCGGGGAAGTCCCAGGATGGTCAGAAGTCCTGAGAAAGCCAGGCAGCCCAGCCCGTGGCCCTGTAGATATGCCTTAAAGGCCAGATTCCGGGTCTCTCATCCCTGTAAGGACCTGGTGGTATTAGGGGTGGAGATGAACCCCAGAGCCTACCATTATCAGGGAAACTGTTAAGATGCTATTTATTTGAAGCCAGCTCGCCTCTCCTAAGTGCTGCAGAGAGTGACCATTTATATTTAGGAAGACAGATGAAGCCGGAATGCTGGTGTGTCAGGAGCAGGAAGATTTGGGGAGAATGCTCAGATATCTCCTGGTGTCTCGGTGACCTAATTAATGCCAGCCTTTCTCGCCTGATCCCTGTGGCATAGTTTCTGCTGCTGGCTCGTTCGGGGGCTCTCAGACCTTTCCGGGCATCAGGGCGTCCAAACTGGAAACTTCCAAGGACTGGCTCTCTTGTCTCCATTCTTAGAAAACAGTAGCTCTGGACATCCCAAGGAGTTAGTGATTCCTTCCTTGGGGGAATCCCAGAAGTTAATGTGTCAACTCCACCACCCGAGGGCAGAGAGACTTGCTTCATTTATGAAGAGTCGTTGCTTGTGCCAAACCTGTGCCTCGCCTGCCTGGGGCGTGGTTCTTTTGACCCTCAATCATTTTATTTGTTGCTAATGTCGTCTGCTTTCTCTCTCCATTTCAGGGGAGTGGGTGCCAGCTGTGGGAAGAGAAGCTCCTGAAAGTAAGAGAGGGTCAGCCTAGCTGGGAAGGGGTGCCGTCCCAGCCCTCCTGACGTGGGGCCACGGGAGCAGACGTGCTCCGTGGAGCTGGGTCCTATGGACCCACAGAGGGCCGCCTTCACAGGCCACAGAGCAGCTCTGATGCTAAGTCTGTCCCTTGGACTGCCTACCCTCCCTGCCCACGTTGGGATTTAACCGTAGACAGTTGCTTGCAATTGTGCGGTACCCTGAAGAAAAAGTAATTCTTCCTTTTCAGCACTGGAAGCTAATCAGCTGTCAGAGCGCCCTGGCACAGGCCAGGCTATGGGACCCTGAATGCTTGCCTCTGTTCATAAAGTTGCTCCTGGACGCGCCTGTGTCCCCGGGGACCCTGGGCTTCCTGAGGGCAGGACAGCGGGGTCTCCTTCCTTCTGAGCCTAGCACATTGTGTTGTTGAATAACGGAACACCTCAGTGAGCAAGGCCTGGCTCCAGAGGACTGGGGCGCAGGCAGCTGCCATGTCCAGCAGGGTGAGTGGACCCGCGTGCGGGGATGGGTGGGAATTCGGAAAACAGGCACCTTTTTGTCTATTTCACACTGCTAACCCCCATCCATGGTGGGAAGGCTGTCTTGGGAGCGGCCTTCTTTATACTATCGATGCAGCTTAAAAACAGAAAACTGAAATCCAGGCTGGCAAAGAGAGGGACAAGGAAAGAGGGTGAAATGAATCCCTGGCACTCGCTCTCGAATGTTAGGTAGGAAAGGGTGAACTCACACCTGGGAAAATAAGGATGGGCGTCTACTGGTCGGCAAACTCAGGACTGTGGTGATGTGTGTATTCTAAATACCAAGATCTCCCATCCATCTCGTGGGTGTATGGGTCTGTGTTTATTTGCAAGTTAAAAGCACATTCTTGGCCTTTTAGGAACCTATGAAATATCTGCAAACAGGAAGTAGTCTATCAAATTCATATGAATCATGGCGTCCGTGATGTTGCTGAGGTCAAGTCATTACACTAAATATATTGTAACCATTATTAATGCATGGGGTCCTCTGCCGTCTTGGTGATATAGGACCACAGCTTCCTGATGAAAAGCTGTGGGTGGGGGTGGGTTCAGCACAGCCCCCTACTGTCTTATAGTGATGAGTGGGTGCTCAGGAACTCAAGTTTCTGACCAGGCAGCTTGTTCACGTGCACACACCTAACAGAGGGGACTGCAGTGCCCAGGAAGACAGAAAACAGGAACAGAAGTGCCCGAACTTCAGCAGACATGACCGAGCATCCAGAAGGAGGCCGAATTTATCATGGCGCATTACGGAGTGCAGCAAATGTCATGAAAACCATTGTTTTTTAATTTTTTTTCTTGGAGCGTTTGAATGAGGTGATTTATGGGAGTTATCCATCTTAAGGGTCATCCGTCATTTTTTAGTTGCTAGGCAATCAAACCAGCAGCTGTTTGCTTTGAATCAAGCTGAAAAGTTGTCAGTCACCACACGCAGGTATGACCTTAGTGGTTGAACACATCATGTGTGCATAATTAAAGAGGCATCGTCTCTTCCCCAACCCAGTCCCCTGACTGCCCTGCCAGTTGTTGGGAGAGCGCTGGCCCTTCTGGGCTGCTCCGAGAAAAAAGAAACAAAGAGGCGGATGGAACATTCCTTGACTGGGAAACTTGAAAATACCCCTCAAACACTGTCTCACCCCTTGCAGTCCGTGCTGCGCAGAGGGGCTCAACTAGAGCTACTAGGGGCTGGGCGGCAAGCCTGGTGGTTTATAGTATTTCAAAAAACCAGGTTAAGAAAAGCAAACCTCAGTTCTCTGGTGGGAGAAACGAACCCCAGCTGTTCAACACGCGGCCCAGGTTGGAGGCCAGCCCCACGCTGTTTAGGGGTGAGATGACGCTCTGTCCTGGTGGGTCCCGAGCGGGGGCCATGTGGCCATCGGCTGCTCCCCTTCCCCTGGGAGCTCTGGCTGCCCAGTGTGGAGTGGACTCCAAGTCTCACCTGCCACCACCATGTCTGTGCCTGCTGAGCCCCCATGTATCCTGGGGTCCTTCTGATCCCATGTATGCCACCTCCCCCGACCTGGAGCATTTTGTCTCTCTGAAACATTGCTGACATTTTGGGACAATTCTCGGTGTAGGTAGCACAGCAGCTAGTGTGTTGGCCGTACCACCTGCCTGCACCCTGAATTTTAGATATTCACAAGACTCCAAAGACTACCCCTAGGGAGGAAAAAAAAATGCATATTACAATTTTTTTTCATAATTTGGATCAGATGTCCATCGTTTGTGAACCGTCCAAGTAGGAATATTTCCTTTGTTTCTCGTTGGGTTTGAAATGTATCCACACCGAATTAACAGCCATGAAGCCACGTTTTAGGCGTCTGTGTGTCACAGAAGAGTATCTTCAGTAATTCAGACTACCTGGATGGTTTATTCAGTGGATTTTGCTGGTGGATATTTAGATCATGTAGCTGAGAGATCTTCAGTGTGTATTTTGGAAAGTCTAAAACTAATTTAGGGGGCAGAGAGAGGTGGGAGGGGTGTTCAGGATGGGAGGACACGTGTACCTGTGGCCGATTCATATTGATGTATGGCAAAAGCCATCACGGTATTGTGAAGTAATTATCCTCCAATTAAAATAAATTAATTTTAAAAATAAATGAAATTAGTTTAATTTAGGAGCTGAGTGAAAGCTGCTCGGTCGTGTCCTACTCTTTGCCACCCCAGGGACTGTAGCCTGCCAGTCTCCTCTGTCCTTGGGACTCTCCAGGAGAGAATACTGGAATGGGTAGCCATTCTCTTCTCCAGGGGATCTTCCCAACCCAGGGACTGAACCCAGCTCTCCTGTTTTTATCTTCTTTTAGTTTTGCTTCCTTTTGGTCTTTACCCTACTGGCCTTTGGGAACTGTGTGTATGTGTAACAGCATCCAGCATACTTCTTCATGTTAGCTTTAGTTCAGTTCAGTTGCTCAGTCCTGTCCAACTCTTTGTGACCCCATGAACCGCAGCACGCCAGGCCTCCCTGTCCATCACCAACTCCTGGAGTTCACTCAGACTCGTATCAATCGAGTCAGTGATGCCATCCAGCCATCTCATCCTCTGTCGTCCCCTTCTCCTCCTGCCCCCAATCCCTCCCAGCATCAGAGTCTTTTCCAGTGAGTCAACTCTTTGCATGAGGTGGCCAAAGTACTGGAGTTTCAGCTTTAGCATCAGTCTTTCCAAAGAAATCCCAGGGCTGAGCTCCTCCAGAATGGACTGGTTGGATCTCCTTGCAGTCCAAGGGACTCTCAAGAGTCTTCTCCAACACCACAGTTCAAAAGCATCAGTTCTTCAGTGCTCAGCCTTCTTCACAGTACAACTCTCACATCCATACATGACCACTAGAAAAACTTTGACTAGATGAACCTTTGTTGGCAAAGTAATGTCTCTGCTTTTTTTGAATATGCTATCTAGGTTGGTCATAACTTTTCTTCCAAGGAGTAAGTGTCTTTTAATTTCATGGCTGCAGTCACAATCTGCAGTGATTTTGGAGCCCCCCAAAATAAAGTCTGGCATAGTTTACACTGTTTCCCCATCTATTTCCCATGAAGTGATGGGACCAGATGCCATGATCTTTGTTTTCTGAAGGTTGAGCTTCAAGCCAACTTTTTCACTCTCCTCTTTCACTTTCATCAAGAGGCTTTTTAGTTCCTTTTCACTTTCTGCCATAAGGGTGGTGTCATCTGCATATGTGAGGTTATTGATATTTCTTCCGGCAATCTTGATTCCAGCTTGTGCTTCTTCCAGTCCAGCTCATGATGTACTCTGCATATAAGTTGAATAAGCAGAGTGACAATATACAGCCTTGACGTACTCCTTTTCCTATTTGGAGCCAGTCTGTTGTTCCACGTCCAGTTCTAACTGTTGCTTCCTGACCTGCATACAGATTTCTCAAGAGGCAGGTCAGGTGGTCTGGTATTCTCATCTCTTTCAGAATTTTCCACGGTTTGTTGTGATCCACACAGTCAAATGCTTTGGTGTAGTCAATAAAGCAGAAATAGATATTTTTCTGGAACTCTCTTGCTTTGTCCATGATCCAGTGGATGTTGGCAATTTGATCTCTGGTTCCTCTGCCTTTGCTAAAACCAGCTTGAACATCTGGAAGTTCACGGTTCACGTATTACTGAAGCCTGGCTTGGAGAATTTTGAGCATTACTTTACTATCGTGTAAGATGAGTGTAATTGTGTGGTAGTTTGAGCATTCTTTGGCATTGCCTTTCTTTGGGATTGGAATGAAAATGGACCTGTTCCAGTCCTGTGGCCACTGCTGAGTTTTCCAAATTTGCTGGCGTATTGAGTGCAGCACTTTCACAGCATCATCTTTCAGGATTTGAAATAGCTCTACTGGAATTCTATCACCTCCACTAGCTTGCCCACTTGACTTCACATTCCAGGATGTCTGACTCTAGGTGAGTGATCACACCATCATGATTATCTTGGTCTTGAAGATCTTTTTTGTATAGTTCTTCTGTGTATTTCTGCCACTTTTTCTTAACATCTTCTGCTTCTGTTAGGTCCATACCATTTCTGTCCTTTATCGAGCCCATCTTTGCGTGAAATGTTACCTTGATATCTCTAATTTTCTTGAAGAGATCTCTAGTCTTTCCCATTCTGTTCTTTTCCTCTATTTCTTTGCATTGAAGCCCAGTTTGGGAGTTAGGCTTCCCTTAATTTGTCATCAATTTAAAAAAAAATTGTTTATTTGTTAGGTGTTTCTGAGGGTATGAAACCTTTCCTTCAAGTGGGCGATTCTGCCTGTTGGAAGTGAGTTTTCTGATCACAGCTTCTCAGGAGCCAGGTGTATACTGGACTCCAGGTAAACAGTAAAGGGAGCCCTGATATGACCTGTGCCCCAACCCAGACAGCAGTGACTCCAGGCAGCAGTGACTCCAGACAGCAGTGACTCCAGGCAGCAGTGAGAGGTTCAAGGGAGGACCCACAGTCCTTCCCTTGAAATCCTGGAGGTTTTGAAAGACAGAATTTTTCATATTTTTGAAAAGAAATCCAGTGCCTACACTGTGTTATTTTGCAGCATCTTCAGCTTAATGATATGTGGCTTTTCTGAACTGTATGAATGTTAACAGTGCTCAGGGTGAATAAATAGAGACCTCGTACATTTAGGTTGGGTTTTTCCTGCCAGTGAGGTCAGGTCAGGCTAGACTTCGCATAACCAAGTGAGGAGAAACCCCTAAGTTCTCAGAGCTGTTTGGACTTTGGAGTAGAGGGGAGAGGTTGTGGATCCGTCTCACAGACCTGCCTGTTCTGGGAACCACACGTGCCCCGAGGCCTGGCTGCAGCCTCCTCCTTCTGAGTTCTGGGCTGGTGTCACCGCTCACCCTGTCCTGGGGCTTCTTCCTGGAGCTGTCCCCTGCCATTTGCCTCACCCATCCCGCTCCCTCATCCTCCTCCCCACTGCCCCCCTCCCCCACCCATGTAGAGGGGTGTATTCCTTATATCTTCAGCTTTCTGACACCTTTCCAGTTACCTGTTTAAAACTTGAAACTGTAGAAACATGTTTTTCTGCCAGTGTATTCTCCCACATCTCCTGAAGTACAGTTTTCTCTCATTGTGGGGGGAATTTGGAATCAGTCTCATAACGCAGTTTACTTAGGGGGAAAAAAGGAAACTCTCTTAAAGTCCCAGTGTTCCTGCCTATTTTCTTGGCAAATACCTAAACACAGTGACAATATTAAGAGAGGGCCTTGCCTTATCCCACCCTACTAAGAGATAAACCCACCCCACACATTAGGATGACCAGGGCTGACAGAGGGAGTCACAGTTGTGCTAGGATCCTTTCTTCTTTTCAGGGGGACGGGGTGGGCTGAGTCAGCCCGTGAATTGATATTAGTACCTTTAAAGGACCCTGTAAGCAAACCTCCTTTTTGAGGGGTTGTATCTCGCCACCTTCCACTTCTCACTTGGAAAGATGGTTCATCCTTTGACCTGTTGGGTGGTGCCACTAAGGTTCTCTGCACACCTGGTGGCCACCCTGCTCCCCGTGTAGGATGCATTTTGCCGGCTGGTAAGTCTTCCTTTGCGCAGTGTGGGTTGGGAGGATTCATTGATTTTTAAAATCCTTAAAAAAAGCCTTTTAGGAGGCACATAAGAGTGTAGGGTTGGTAAAACGGGGTACGCTTCTGGCTGTCTTCAGAGCTCTTTGAAGGGCAAGGCCACACCTGGGGTTTGTTGTCCTTCAGATTCCTCATCATGTCGCTGAGAAGATGCTATCTTTAGATGGGCCCCTCTCTCCACAGACAGCTGAAATATGTCCTGTAAGTGGTGGGAGGGGAATCTGCCCATCCCACCGGACGCACTGCCCATGTGTCCACAAAGTTTGGCCACGTGGCTGACTCGGCTGGGGTGGCCTCCATGGCGCCTCTGTGGCACATCTGGATTTCCAGTTGCTGATTTGCTGCATGTCGACCCCTCTGCCCCGCCCCCCCATCCCCCATCCCCGACACTGCCCTGGCCCCTGCTCCCAAACCCCGTTCTGCTCATCCTTGGCTCTCTCATCCCCTTCTCATCTCTTCTCTCTCCCCCACTGTTTCTACCAGTTTCCAGTGACACTTGGCTTTTGAAATGTTCCTCATAAAATTTGGGCACACTTACAAACGTTATTTTGCAGTATCTTGCACTCTTCAGAGGACAATTGCTCCGAAATCTAGTAAGTCATAATAAATATAGTTCCGGATGATGGGGTGGTGGCAATGCTCTGGGAATAATAGCTGCTTTGCCAGGGCTTTCGTGTGGTTACTTGAGAGGGTCTCCCCGCCCCCCATTAAACTCTGTATCTTTTGTTTATGAGATGGGCTTCATTAGTGTGTTTTGATGCTAGTTGGTTGGTTCCCAACATGCATTCAGAGAACGGTTCTTGATATTTCCATTAACGTTTCTGTTAAATATGACATATTTACACACACACTTTTCTATAAACTTACTTCAAGGATATCAGTGAAAATATTTTTTCTCTTCATGTTTGCAGGTCATAAAACACTCGAAGGAGAAGTTGTGATATTATGATGAGTTTTTGGATGAGTTTTAGGTCTCATGTTGGAAGGCACTGTCTTTTCCTTCGTTTTCTTAGGAGACCCAGCATGTGGAAAGGTTTTGTCTATTGCAAAACTGCTTTTATTGCTGGTGATGATATTGGTAATTGTTAGTTTCCTTCCCTTTCAGGTGTGACGGCGTTAAGCCTCAGCACACCAGGATTTTCTGTTGCCGAGAGCTGGTGGTCCACCCTCCGCATCTTGTACTGGCAGGTGCTGTCCGTGTGTTATCCCGAGGGAGGTGTCATCTGGGCGCCTTCCCAAGCCCGCATCAAACTGCCTTGAATCCTCCTGGAACCACGTGGGGAGTAAATAGGAAATAAAATGTTCACATGAAATGTACAAGCTCCCTGGCATCTCAGCATGCAGGGCTGGGTCACTGACTCTCAGCATTATTTCTTGGAGACTTTCCTGGGTGACCCCAACTTGTGCACTGTACTGTTGGGCAAAAAACTCTGGGGTGGATTTAATCTCAACCCCCAAACTGACCAGCCTTGAATCCTTCGAGGGGTCTCATTTTCCCATGAATATTAGCTTTCCCCACTGTAAATCGAGGCTAATCTGAGGGTTCGTTTACTCTCAGAGTTCATGAGCCCGTTTCTCCCATTGTTCACTGGTTGGTTTATTTCTCCAGTAAATGCTTATTTTGAGCACCTGCTGATTTCCAGACAGTTCAAGGAGAAAGAAAAAATAACTAGAAAGGTCCTCCAGGTAATGGATCTCACAGCAGAGTGGGAATATTTTGAAAACTAAAGCAGTTAGCAACATTAACTTCATATAAAATATTTTATTATGCATCCCGTGGATGCAATAATTTCATTGTGTGATGGAAAAAATGTTATCAGGATTGAAGCAAAAAGTCTTTGGCTTCTTCTTTGGCTCCACACAGTCCATCTGTAATCTGCTCTTGCCTTCGCCATGGACTGTGGGGCAGCTGCTCGGCTTCCTTCAGGATCTGTTCCAGCATCCCGAGTCCTTTGACACCAGCGCTTTTGTTTTAGTTAGAAGGCTGTTCTCCCTGCTGCGACGCCGATACTGATGTACTCTCTTCGGAGTGCTCTTTCTGGCGCCCATGTCTGTGTCTAATAGAGAAACTGGGTGATGCATAGTGTGCGGCTGCTAAGCTCTGAACACTGGTCATCACCCAGCGGCCTTGCTGATCATTGCCCAGTGGCGCTGCTGGTCGTCACCACTGACCATGCTGCTTGTCGCCAATGGGCCTTGCTGATGTCCCAAAGCTGTTGATGTGTCTTGGCTCCTCCCCATGTGAAAAGTGTGTCACATATTCTTACCTGTGGCCTTCCCTGGGCTCACCGACCTAGGGAGTCAGGATTTTCTGCAGACCCAGTTTTAGCAAATTCCCGTCTCTTTACAACTGCTCCCCAGCTGTGTCTTCTTGTGCCCCTCCCTGGGGAAGGAGGTGAGGGTGGACCAGAGGGAGAAAGCCTGCTGCCAAATTGCATTTCTTTATGACGATGTCTCCAAAGTTAATTCTGCAACTGGGCGCACTAGATTATAAGACACACGTTTAAGGGACAGATTTAGTTGTTATAAAATAATTGTGTGGCATTCCTCTCAATGTACCTTTGCAAAGGCCAGCATCTAATATAATAACAACGGTGATACGGTGGACATCGTCTCTAGAATTTAAGCTCCTTGGGGACAGGGGTTTTGTCTGTTTTGTTCATTGCCGTCCATGGTGTGCCTGGAACCGTGCCTGGGAAATAGTTGGTGCTCAATAAATATTTGTAGAGTGACTGGATTTAGCGTATGCTGGCTCACTACACCCGTATTATGTCATTTAATTTTGATCGTGTTCCTACTCTTTTTTCCATCATGTAGAGGGAGGCTTCTTAAAGCTGAGGTCATGTACACTGTTAGTAGGTCACTTAGAATAAGATAGATCAGGTCAGACAAATCAAGCCCAGAGGTCCGATTCCTTGGCCTCTGAAACCACCCATATGCTGTTGCCATTTTCACCTTTTGTCACATGTCTCCCTAGAATCTGTCTGGAAATATTGGGTGTGGGGGATGAAACGCTGGAGGAGGGGTCAGGATGAAGCCTAGAGAGTCCTAGCCCTTCCGCTTGCCCACTGCAGGAGGCACCACGGAGTCTTCCAGTGCAAACCCAGGAGCTGGGCCGGAGGACCTCTGACATCTGTTCTTTGAAAGTTGCCCATCAGGGTGGTTCTTGCACCTCAGTGTTGACTGTGTCTTCCTCATGTTCTGTGTGTGTGTGTGTGTGTGTGCTCAGTGGTACCACGTGTGACATGAAAACAAACATCTTACCCCTCCCATGCTTGCACCTATACGAATATATGTGTACATATAAGTGTGCATGCATACCACACAACACACGCGCACACACACACATACACACACACTGTTTTTGTTTCTGTTTTTCCAATGGCACCAACATTATTTTGTAGGAGAGGATGGATGCTCAAGGGTTCCCCGGTGGCTCAGTGATAAAGAATCTGCCTGCCAGTTCAGGAGAGCAGGAGGCACAGGTTTCATTTCTGAGTCAAGAAGATCCCCTGGAGGAGGAAACGGCAACCCACTGCAGTCTTCTTGCCTGGAGAATCCCATGGACAGAGGAGCCTGCGGGCTACAGTCTATTGGTTCGCAAAAGAGTTGGATATGACTGAAACAACTAAACAACGACAAAAACAACAATATGGATGCTCAAAGATGAGGGGGGTTTAGCAACAGCCCTCATTTCTTAACTGGCTCATCCCATGTCTCACTGATGAATCTGTCTGCAACCTTCTAGAACTGGCTTGTACTTTGTTGTAAACTGCTTTAAACTACTCACTGGTGAGTTCATCTGGGCAGTCTTGTGTGTGAGCTGCAGGCAGACACTGGCAGTCAGGACACCACGTGTGCAGACATGGTCCACGTACCAGGGCAGCAATGGACGGCCCTGCTGGACATCGTGTGACTACGTGTACGACTCTTACACCAGGCAGCTCCTCTGGCCAAGTGTGGTCGTCTGGTAGGCGGCTCTCAGGCTGCCCATGGAGGGTATACCGGGAGCTCTCAGATGACTGGGAATCAGCCAACCGGGACATGAAGTCACAGTGTTCTAGGGACAACACGATATGAAGAGTGTTTGTTCTCTGTATGGAGCAAGTGTGTTCCTCGAGTGAGACCGCTGGCAGGAGCCTGGCCTGGGGTCTCTGCGGAGCCTCAGCAGAGCTCCGGGGCCACCCACAGGCTTAAACACTCAAGGGCTAGTCTGTGAACTTCACAGCATCCATTGCTGGGGCAGGAGCCAGACTCCGGGCAGGGGGGGCCACTCCTGTAAGGAAATAACTACAAAATCATGAATAAAATGTTAGGTACGAGGGTGATGATTTATGTAGTATGAGATGGGATTTATTTAGTATAAGAAGCTGCAAAGCTGAAAAAAATGGCAAAAAAACAACAACCTAACATCTAATTAATGAGTTGCCCAATGCATCTCGTTTTCTAAGTGGAGCAGCACAGGGAAAAATGGTCTGGCCACTCCTCCGGCCTGGATAAGGGGAGGTGATCTTTTATCTCGGACGCTGGGGGTCCATCAGACCTGCAGTAGCACACACAGCTCAGCTGCCCTTACCCCATACGGTTGGAGTCACGAGATCCACTGTGCTCCCTCTTAGGTCGAGGAGGGCTGTTGGGGGCGGGCTGGGGTCAGAGGGGACAGCTACCCCCACCCCGGGGCTGGGAAAGTGTGGAGCTTCTGTTAATCCCAGGTGGCCCCATGGACACAGGGACCCCAGGGCTGAAAAAGGGCCAGTGTGAGCAGGGGCCCAACGCATCCTCAGCTCCAGGCTCCTGATCAGAGCCCCCCTGGTAAGATAATGGTCTTAATTAGCTGAATAATTGATATTTTGATACTAATGTCTAAAATGTTTTATTTGGTTTTTGGTCAAAATTTCAGGGAGACTACAAAGCTAAGCTCCTTTCAAACTCAAAAGAAACGTTTTTTGGCATTTCCCTGAGAAGTATGGTCATATGATGAGAAGAATCGGGCTGCCTTGACCGTGTGCTTATTGTGCAAATAAGTGCAAATTCATTATGCACATTATTATGTACTTTAATTTTCATGAAATTATGAAACTATTATAAAAATAATAAACTTATAAAACAAAGTTTTTATAAAAAATTTAAATGGTTAGATTAAATTTTCATTGTAAATGGTTGTTCATTAGAAAAATTCTCACTCTCTTGGACATATCTTTAAAGCAATTATCCTCCAATTAAAAAAATACATTTAAAAAAAAATAAAATGACATGTCAGAAACCAAGTATAAGAGAGGAAAAGAGAAGTAGACAGTCTGAAAAAATTCCATATTTGGGAGAGCAGAAAACTAGTTTAGATTTGCTTGGTAAAACAACAATTTACTTTTGTAAATGTTAAACTCTGCAAGGATATTATTGTCCCAAGGTCAAAAGTTCACAATTTATCTTTGAAGGATAAATTCTTGCAGTGGGCTCAAGAAGGGAGCGCTTTGGTCTGAATTTCCTCCCACTCGTAACTCATAACAAAGGAAAGCAGAGAAATAAAGGCCCATACCCTGCAAAAGGACTGTCAACAAACAAGGGCTTCTGAAAACAGGGGAGACAGTGCTAAGCTTTCTCCTTGATGTCCACGGAGCTCCTTCCTCATATTTCATGCTTTTGAGACTTTTACTTTGACCATAGTGTGTAAATCCCATGCAAGGAACAAGCCACTTAAAATCCACTTGAAAAAAGAGAGACTTTAGTCTCACTCAAAAAGATATGTCCAAGAGAGTGAGAATTTTTCTAATGAACAACCATTTACAATGAAAATTTCTCACTCTCTTGGACATATCTTTTTGAGTGAGACTAAAGTCTCTCTTTTTTCAAGTGGATTTTAAGTGGCTTGTTCCTTGCATGGGATTTACACACTATGGTCAAAGTAAAAGTCTCAAAAGCATGAAATATGAGGAAGGAGCTCCGTGGACATCAAGGAGAAAGCTTAGCACTGTCTCCCCTGTTTTCAGAAGCCCTTGTTTGTTGACAGTCCTTTTGCAGGGTATGGGCCTTTATTTCTCTGCTTTCCTTTGTTATGAGTTACGAGTGGGAGGAAATTCAGACCAAAGCGCTCCCTTCTTGAGCCCACTGCAAGAATTTATCCTTCAAAGATAAATTGTGAACTTTTGACCTTGGGACAATAATATCCTTGCAGAGTTTAACATTTACAAAAGTAAATTGTTGTTTTACCAAGCAAATCTAAACTAGTTTTCTGCTCTCCCAAATATGGAATTTTTTCAGACTGTCTACTTCTCTTTTCCTCTCTTATACTTGGTTTCTGACATGTCATTTTATTTTTTTTTAAATGTATTTTTTTAATTGGAGGATAATTGCTTTACAATGTTGTGTTGGTTTCTGCCATACATCAGCATGAATCAGCCACAGGTATACACATGTCCCGTCGGTCCTGAACCTCCCTCCACGTCTTTCTTTCTTGAAAGTGATGGGTCTGCAAACTTCATGGGACAGTTAGTTGGCTTCTAAAGAGAGAAATGCATTGCTGTATAATTTTTCTGGCGAAGTTTGGAATTTTTATGAGATATTTAAATGTGAGTGAAACTTCATGTGGTACAGCTTTCCTAAGAAACTTCATGGTTTACGAACGATTAGGGTTCCGTGCGTGCCCGCCTGCTGGTCACTGAGCATCTTCCCGCCTTCTGTCTCAATCCTGGGAGAGCGACCTGCTCCCAAGTGCTGCCTGGGCTCTGTGCAGGTCTTTTCTCTCCCCTGGATCATGCTCTCTTTCTGCATCCCCCTGGCTGAAGCCCCACCGGTTCTTCTTTGGTCTGGGGATCCCATGTCACCTGGTGGGAGCTTCCCCTGTACTCACCTGGAGCCCCACCTGGTCGCACACAGCATCCTGTCTGGATGAAGAATCACAGTGCTGTGTCCTGGTGCTTCCTCTTTTCCCCCTTCTAACTCACCTCCAAAAGAGGATCCCACCACAGTTTTGTAACTATCACAAAACACAGACCTTTCAGTTTTCATCTTCAGAGTCACTCAGTAATTATCAGCCAGTCAAACCTGCTCTTTAGCTGAATCCATTGAAAATAGCGGCTCATGGGCTGTTTCCCGGGTTTAAGTGAGTGCTTAGGTGTACAGAAGTCGAAGTTGTGAATCGCTCAATTGTGCCTGACTCTGTGACCGGAGATTGCCAGGCTCCTCTGTCCATGGGATTCTCCAGGCAAGAATACTGGAGTGGGTTGCCATTGCCTTCTCCAGGGGATCTTCCTGACCCAGGGATCGAACTCAGGTCTCCTGCATGGCCGGCAGATTCTTTACCACCTGAGCCACCCGGGAAGAACTTTTCTGGGTTTAAGTGTTCGGATGTGTGAAGACAGTGCTTACTTTTCAGGTAGCGTCTGACGGCCGCTCCTGTGTCAGACAGGACACGCCTTGCTGGAGTGGCTCCTTGTGTTGGCCGCTCCAGGGACAGTTTTCCCCTCTCAGCCATCGGCTGGGACTTGCTGAGCGCAGACTCTCTCTGCTGTGGGGAACACAGTAGCGGGAGCGTCACATCCCCGAGGGGAGGGTCACCTCTCTAGGACACACCCTAGTGTCCTGTGGCGTTTGCACCTGTGGGCCCCTCCAGCTCTGGAGCAGGGGGGTGGTCTAGCACCTGACCCCCGTGACACGTCTCTCCAGCCTCAGTGCCCATCATGAGTTTGCGGGTTAGGATACTGGTGCAGGCTGACTCTCCGTCCCCAGCTGGGTGGTGCTGACTTCACCGCAGGGCTCGGGGGATCACAGAGGTGTGTGCCTGCAGGTGGTCAGCGGATGTGGACGGCGGGCCAGCCTGGCCGTCTCATTCTGTAGTCGGGTTGCTCGTGTCTGCTCCATTTTGCTTCTGACGCTCTTACCTAGTGTCCTTGACGTCTTCCTTGTTCAGTGACGCTCTTAACAAGCAGGTAAAAATTAAAACCAGAGGGAATTTAGTAGTTAAACTACTTGTTAGAACAATAGAAATTTATTCTGTCATAGTGCCAGAGGCTGGGAGACAGAAATCAAGCTGTTGGCTAGGTCGCACTTTCTCTGAAGGCTCCGGGAGGAATCCTTTCTCATTGCTTCCAGCTCCTGGGGCTCTGGCCGTCCTCAGCCTCCCCCAGCTCGTGGCTGCCCACCTCCAGTCTCTGCCCCGCCATTACATGGCCTTCTCTGCCAGTGTGTCTGTGTTCTTTCCTCTTGTTACAAGGTCTACCAATCACTGGATTTAAGATCCTTTTCAAATTGTGGTAATCAAGAAGACGCCTGAGAGTCCCTTGGACAGCTGGGAGAGCAAACCAGTCAATCCTAAAGGAAATTATCCTTGAATATTCTTTGGTAGGACTGATGCTGAAGCTGAAGCTCCAATACTTTGGCTGCCTGATGCAAAGAGTCAACTCATTGGAAAAGACCCTGATGCTGGGAAAGATTGAAGGCAGGAGAAAGAGGGGACAACAGAGGATGAGATGGTTAGATGTCATCACTGACTCAGTGAACATGAGTTTGAGCCAACTCTAGGAGTTGGTGAAAGACAGGAAAGCCTGGCATGCTGTAGTCCATGGGGTCAAAAAGAGTCAGATATGATTTAGTGGCCGAACAACACCACCTCTTTATAAACTTTTATTTATGTAACTGATTGCATCTGCAAAGAACCTGCTTCAAAATAAAGTCGCTTGTGAAGTTTTGGGAAGACGCAAATTTCAGGACACCTGGTCAACCCACTGCAGACACCAAAGGAGAAAACTACCTACTATGTTTGTTCCTGAGCAACAGCTTTTAACTGAAGTCGAGAGAAGTCACCCGAGTCATATGTATGCTCAGGACCCTTTGTGAATACTCGATATTGATAACCAATAGTGATTGCTGATCATAATCAACCCACAGAATCCTCTTGATCACTGGGTGTTTTGATCATGGCCATCGTTAACCCCAAAGGGACAGGGAGGAAAAACTGATCCTTGTGGGGACTTTTGTATCAACAGGTGACTCCTGACCTGTGGTGAGGAGCCTGCAGCTCTGCCCAGTGGGAAGGTGATACAAAATGGGGGTCCCTGGAGGGCTTGTCCTCAGGAAACTTACAGGACTGGGATGCAATGACAACTCTTGAAACAAACAGTTGGTAAACAGGTGTAGCCTCAGTCACCTGAAGTTTGCTCCCGTGATGTCTGAAGGCTCGCCCTCACGGTGTTCCTTGCTCTGGAGGTGGTTTGTCTCCTCCCACACAGTGGTGGCTGTCACCTGATGCCCCTGTCAGGGACACTGCAGGGCTGTGACGCTGTCTTGCAGAGGGGCCCTCGTCTCCAGGACAAGCACTCATGGAGTGAGGGTTGTTGGCTGTGGGGGGACGGAGGTGTGGGCAGCTCTGGGGGTCACAGAGGCTCGAGGTGGGGCTTGGGCTACCCTCACTCTGTGTGGACCCAAGGCCTCGGGGGGCTTTCTCTGCCCCTCCCACTCGATCCTCAGGCACATCTGTCCCTTGTGTTGGGGGGCCCAGCCCCCTGTCCTTCCCAGCACGTCTCCCTCCCACCACGAGGGGCCTGGCCAGCGAGCATGGTTGCTCTGCTGCCTGTCTCCTCTGGAGGTCCCACACTGGGGTCAGTGAAGATGGGGGCTTCCACCTAGGGCCATAGGAGTCAGGCCTGGGCCAGTCTGGGAGGACTGGAGGAAGGGGTGGGGATGCAGCCTGGAGCAGGGCAGGGCTGGTTGGGCCTCATCCTTGGGGATCTGACCGCAGGTGGGTGAGAGAGCCAGTCAGGGACGACACAGCCTTGGGGTGTAACTGCCAGACCCCACTGACTCTTCTGTGGCTTTATGTCACCTCTGGATGGGACAGTCCTCACCCACCAGTGATGTGGCCTGATTCCTTCCAGCCCATTCTCCCGACAATCATTTTTGAGGTTCCCCCATGTCCAAGACACCTATAGGAGAACCATTAACATTAGCAGGCCGGTCCTTGCCTGGGAGCTCACATGTTGAGTTGGGCAGATAAGACAGACCTCACATCCGGTCTCTTAATAACATGGCAAGGGGCACAGATTGCAGGGGGCTTTCCACATCACTCATTAGGGGGTGTCCAAGCCGAGAGGGGTGCCTCTTGTCTGGGTGGTTTGGGGGATGAGCAAGTGGACTTTGTGGAGCAGGCAGCTTGTAGGCCATCTGAAGAGTGAATGAAACATGTATTTGTCATCATAAGTCGAGATTGAAAAGGAATCCCCTTCCTGCCAGGTCCAGATGGTAAAGAACCCTTCTGCCAATTCAGGAAACAAGAGACGAAGGTTGAAGATCCCTTGGAGGAGGGCATAGCAATCCACTCCAGTATTTTTGCCTGAAGAATCCCATGGACAGAGGAGCCTGGCGGGCTGCAGTCCATGGAGTCCCAAAGAGTCAGACACTATCAAGCATACACGCGATGCAATGCAATGTCCAGCCGGTCTCAGGAGCCTTTGGTGGATTCAGTAGGAATGGCTGAAGAATGTTTCAATTTAGGAGAATGACACACACCAGATAATCTCATCTATGACATAAATCTGCTGACCAGTAGCTCTCAATTAGCTTGAGAGAGAGCTGAAAAAAGTTTTTAAAAAGTATTTTACGTGTACACAGTTCTCCTTGGAGTTTAACTTGGATGGGTTTGTCTTTTTCTCAGAATCGTTCACGGCGTCTTGGTGCAGGCTTTTCAGCTGTAACACACCATATGTGTTCTGGAAGCAGCAGGGATTTATTGGAGAAGTGGAGCTAGGGCCAGGCCACTAGAAACCCATGTGGCTTGGTAACCGGGGTCCCCCCTCCACCAAGTCAAAACCTAAAAAGACAAGTTCCTGATAAATAAGGAAATATTGCTGACAAAGTTCCATTTAGTCAAAGCTACGGTTTTTTCAGTAGTCATGTAGGGATATGAGAACTGGACCATAAGGAAGGCTAAGTGCCAAACAATTGATGCTTTCAAACTGTAGTGCTGGAAAAGACTCTTTGAGAGTCCCTTGGACTGCAAGGAGATCAAACCACTCCATCCTAAATGAGCTCAACCCTAAGTATTCATTGGAAGGACTGCTGCTGAAGCTGAAGCTTCAACAGTTTGGCCACCTGATGTGAAGAGCCAACCCTTTGGAAAAGACTGAAGGCAGGAGAAGGGGACGGCAGAGGATGAGATGGTTGGACGGCATGACCAACTCAATAGACACGTGTTTGAGCAAACTCCAGGAAACAGTGGACAGGGAAGCCTGGAGTGCTGCAGTCTATGGGGTCGTAGAGTCGGACATGACTTAGCAACTGAACAACAGCAATTCTAGCAAGTGTGGGCTCTGCATTAGGAAAAAGGTGACCTCAGGTTGGTGGGCTGACCTGTTAGGTTCCATGCATTAAATCAGGAAAGGGGGTCGGCGGCAGGGATTCGCTCTGTGCTGTGTCCCACTGCATCCCTGGGTGGGTGAGCCTGGCTGTCGGCACAACATCCACAGGGATGTCCGTGCTGGCCTGGCAGCCTCCTCCATCGGCCAGGAGTCCCAGCAGGTGGACTGGAGGCTGGTCTTGGGCTGAGCATGGGCTGCGGGTCACAATGGTGTCTGGCCTCTTGTCCTGGGGACTTCGCTTTGCCTGTCTCAGCTGTGTTTCAGTGTTGTGTGTTCCTGGTGTTTCCTGAGCTCTGATGGCCTCAAACTGCGTTCACTTCAGTCCCTGTTCCCGTGTCTTCCTTTTATGACTTGGAGACAGCGGGTGAGAGTTGTGAAATGAGGTCTTTGTTTAGTAAGAGTTGGTTTTGCTGCTGCCGCTGAGTCGCTTCAGTCGTGTCCGACTCTGTGCGACCCCAGAGACGGCAGCCCACCAGGCTCCCCCGGCCCTGAGATTCTCCAGGCAAGAACACTGGAGTGGGTTGCTATTTTCTTCTCCAGTGCATGAAAGTGAAACGTGAAAGTGAAGTTGCTCAGTCATGTCCGACTCTTCACGACCTCATGGACTGCAGCCCACCAGGCTCCTCCGCCCATGGGATTTTCCAGGCAAGAGGACTGGAGTGGGGTGCCATTGCCTTCTCCAAAGAGTTGGTTTAGGTAGCTGAAAAAAAACGAAGAATATTTGACCCAGTTCTTTCCCAAGGTTTATAATCCATTCCTAAGTGTGTGAAGGCTCTTCTCTCTCACTGCTGATTCTGTCTCTCCCTGGGCTCATCCCCAGTGTGTGTGTGTGTGTATCTGTCTGTCTGTCTGTTAGCACTATAGGAGAGAACTCTTTTAAAAGCTAGTGAAGGAGTTTCGGTGGAACCCTATTAGATTTTCCTTCCATTAAATGCCTGCTACAGACTTTTAATGGATGTTTTAACTAGGCATTGTTATCAAAAGGACTATTGCACAAATTAAAACCAGGCCTACAGTCTGTGAAGAGAGACTGGATTTACTTTTCGCCTTTAGGTAAAAAAGGGAAAAAGCAGGGAGGTGGTGAGTTCCACGTTGGTATTTTTAGAAGCTGGATCCAGAGCGTGGCCAGTGCTACCTAAAGCTATGGAAACACATAGGAAAGCGCTGCACAGGTATCCTTTCTGTTTTTAAAAAAGTGAAGACATTTACAGAAACCCCCGGATTTTTAGGGGTATGTCAATGTACATTTTGACCTATTTTATTGATATTTAAATGCCTTCTTAGCTCTTCTGGTACTGCATCGTGCTTTCTGTTTTTAAACGCATAAAGCTCTGCCGAAAAGAAAAGGTCAGGACTTTTTGGGGCTGCTGATGCAGACTGGGGCTCTGGTAACCAGAAGAATTCGGAGTGTCTGAAAGCGCTGGCTCTTTGGTTTCTCATTTTATCCTGATTTATTTTGTTTTAGGGAGGTGCCCCTTTGGCCCTATAAAATTTGTTTACTGAAACCACAGAATTTGTGTTTCAAGTCTGGGAAATTCTCGTCTTATCAGGGCTTATACCAGAAATGTGAGATTCTCGGGAGAGGGAGGCCCTTTTGCTTAGAAAGGGACTGCAGGCAGCGCCCTGGCAAATTATCCACTGTCACGGCACGCAGCAGATGACACCAGGCTATCTCACGCTGCCCGTCGCCTGTACACAACAGAGACAAGGTGGTGTTTTCTTCTCCTGAGCACCCTGATTGTTCTGCGAGTTAAAGCTCAGCCAGCCCTGGGCCCCGGCCTGTACTGACACCACCTCCTGCAACAGACCCGCATCCTGGGTGGCACCTCCTCCCCACCAACACGTGCTCACACCTCTTTCTGAGTAGCCTTCTCCAGCCCCCTGACCCCTGCTGCCCCCAGCTGCTGAAGCATCCTTGCCTTGTAGGTCTGTATTCCGCTGGGATGGGCGTTTGGGTTTTGCTTCTCTTAAACCAGATGTTCCAAAGGGGAGATCCAACACACAGTATCTGTGAGCTGGGCATTCCCTCCGAGAGACGGTTTCTGGGAGGAGGGCAGCTGAGATGGATGGGCTGTGTTTTCCAGCATGATGGTGGGATGGATGTGTGTCCCATGGCAAAGGAGCACAGGAGGAGGTGCTGTGCCCTTCCCGGGGAGGGGGCAGGTCTCCTCCCTCAGGAAGGGGCAGGGGGCACGGGCCCCAGGTCTCTGCTCAGCCCCTGACGGGTGTCGTCGGTTCCTTGGCTTGGCACACAGATCTGGCTGGGTTAGCCTGAGAAGGACACCCACACAGAGGCCCCCATCCCTGGATTGCCTGCGAGCTCAGAGCACGCCGTCAGTGACTCTGAAATCTCTGATAGTAGATTTAATTTTATGAACTTATTATCCAGGAATACTAAGCCATTTAGCTTATGCTCGAGCCATGGTGTTTAGAAGAAGTGATGGCTTTGGTTCTCTCTGTGTAGGGGAAAAATAAAAATAAAAAGAGCTTTTCTTTTAAGCACAAAGCTAGCTTAATTGAAAGGATAATTTGATTTGCTGCTGCTACAGAAGAAGGGCTTGAGATGTGGTGAATTTGCTCTCCTTTCCCCCAAACTCAAGAATTTAGTGCTAGCAGGTGAAGTTCTGAAGGCTGCTATCAAGCACACGGAGACAATAACTGTCTGAAGAGCGGAATTTCGTCAATATTTTTTGCTGTGGGCCAGAGAACATTCACAGTAATGGAGTCCTGAGCCCTGCTTGAAGATGTTGTAGTGAGGGCCCGGAGGATTTATTCCGGGTTGGAGCCGGCAGTATTTTGGCGGTATATATGGCTTTTTCATAATCTTTCCGCTCCAGCAAATGGAGGCCCCAGATATGATTCTGTATGGAGGAGGCGCATGGGGCGGCCATTCCTACCCAGGGTCCGTGCCCTGGCAGAGAGTCCCTGAGCTCATAGCTTCTTTTTAGTGACTATGTCGGCCCACCACCTACTTCCATCCACTTGTGCCAAGTACCAGTGGATTAAACTCCCTGGTTCTGGGAGGTGCCACTCCGTGAATGTTACCTGTGTCCGGAGCCTCGGGGTCACGCCTGCCCCAGCTTTGGGGGCAATGCAGCCTGTCCCTAGTCCCTCCTGCCTGGAAGCCCCCGGGACCTTCCCTCCTGCCCAGGGAAGTGGCTGTGTCCTTTGCTTTAAAAGCTGCCATTTCACCACGCTTTTGTAGAAAGTTGGTTAAATGGCAAATTGCACAACCCCTGAAATCGAATGGCCTTTATGACTGAAAACAGATGTTAGACTCAGTTGCAGAACTGCCTCGCCCCTGAAGTTATCTTACTTTGGAAAAGAACTATCCCCTGAAATGTCATTTGGGGAAATGTCCTTCCTCCTCCCTCTTCTGTTTGTGAGAATGTATGCCTGCCTTTTAGGGTTTTTGCAGGAAAGCCCTTTTCTGATCTAGAGGTGACGCCATTTTTGCCATTTTCCTGATATTCTCTGTATTTAGTATAATTGGAGAACCAGAAGGGTAGCCGCACACACGCAGAGCAGTGAAACACAGCTTTGTCCATCTTTTGAAGTGTGAACATCATTGGGGACTTTATCATTAAATATACTTGTTGCTGTGCGCCTTGGAGATGTTTAGACTTTACTGTTTTCTGGCTCCCTGTTCATTTTCCTGTAAAAGGGTAATAGCTGAAGATTTTATTTATTCAGAGCCATGGTGCAGGCAAAGTGAAAGTAAACCCTTGTCTCCCAATTGCATGTAAAAACCAGGGAAACAAAACAATGTTTTCTGAAATATAAAGATAAGGGCAGTAGGCAGATACATTTTTGGGGGGAGGAAATTTGAAATAATAGAAATCATCCAGAACTGTTTCATGAGGATGTGTATGAAAAACACGTTACAGAAATTTTTCTAATACTGAAAAATCTGCCTCCCCTGGACAGGCACGATTTTCGCCATGCTTGCAGGCAGCGTCAGCTGTGCAGCTCGTCAGAATATCAGCGGCTTCAATAATTGCATTCTAGTTCAAGTGTAAAATTCTTACGAGGGTCCAACTTAATAATTCTGCTGGCTTTTAATGAATGATTTTTTCCCCTGTGGAAATATCATAGGATGAAATTGCATGTGGAGTGTGATAGAAGTGTATTCATCCTTAAGTTAGGATAGAAAGTACTGGATTCTGGTCCACGTATTTCTTTTATGCTCACCTATAAAATATGTGTGTATTTCAGACATTCATTTGGGATTATTTAGACACTTCCTTACCCTCATATGTCATCCAAGGGGTTATTTATAACCATGAGATAGATTAACGATGGCCTCGGAAAATTGGGAACTGAAAATATAAACATATTTTTGTCAATACAATTGACAGTTAATTGGCTGGTGTTCATGGGGGTTGAAGTAAAATAGACACCATAATTCTAAAAAAAATTTTTTTCCTCTCATTTGGAGCCCACTTTGTTCATATTACATAGGAAGCTAATGTTTCAATTAAATGTGACATAGGTATATATATCTACTTACCTAATTGTCTTCTTTCTGTTAATAATACAATCATATATTTGTCTAGTGTGTGTCCCGCTTCGCCAAGTGTGATCGTTCAGTTTTGCTCTATAGTCTTGGCTTTCCTGGCTACGATTTGTATGTGACTGAGCCGAGAATTTCTTTGTAACTGGTTCAGAAATAGCAGCAGAAGCCAGGATTCAGAAACCGTGTGTGAGAAGCCGGGAGTCTCAACCAGGGTCCCGGGGACAAACCTCTTCTCTTCGGGAGGGTGTGTCTGAGCTTTCCGGGGGAGGGGACCGCCCCAGCTTCTTGAGGGAGGGAGGTGCAGGGTCTGGGGTGAAGGCCAGTGGCTGTCACCTGCGTGTCACTGCCTGCCAGAGGTGGGGGCAGACCGTGCCGCTCAGCAGGGAGCCCTTGTGCCCCCCGCCCGCCGGCTCCTCACTGGTCTCCCTGCCTCTGCTCCGGGGCCCTGGAGGGGCGAAAGCCCGCGGCTCTTGGTCCCCTGGCCTCCCCTCCACGCCGGGCCTCCTGGGCCTGCCAGTCCCTGTTGTATCATCTTTGCGGTGTCTCTGCAGGGACCCCGTTTTTTTTTTTTGGTCACCAGGACTCATGCCAGGCCAGCTGTTCAGACATCCCTCCCCCAGCACTGTCCTCCTCAAGCGCTTCCCCTGGTGGTCCCGGAACACACAGTCCCAGCAAAGGGTAGGGACCCCAGGGTCCTGGCCACAACCTCGCGGCGGGGCCTTGGGAAACAAACCTGTTGGGCCCCAGTTTCCCCATCTCTGAGGGGAGGCAGGGTGGAACACAGGTTCTGCTCTGCCCTACACTCCACCCATCGGCAATGAACTTGGCCTCTGCATGCCACTTTCCTGAGGCTCCTGTGCCAGCCCAGGGCCTGGAAGAACTCAGCCTCAAGTTTCTGCCACTCTAGGGGTCTTCTTTCCACGCAGTGGCCAGTGTCCCCCCCGCCCTGAGCCCCATGTTGCGCCAGGCGCACGCTGCAGGCTGCCTCCCCTCCGCCCCTCACGGCCCTGGGTGGTGCCCTACACAGTGGGCCCCCACTTGGCCTGTGGATGTGTGTGCAGACAAGCCAGCCCGCCCTTCAGTCCTACCAGCCCTCTCGCCAGGACCCCCTCCTTCCTGGAACTGGAGGAGCGTTCCCTCCAGAAGGGCCTGCAGAGCTCTTCCGTCTCCTCGGAAGCCTCTGCCACCTGAGGGGTCCAGGTTAGCCCATGGTGAGCGAGTGTGTTCCTAAGAGAGCTTAGCGGCCTTTCATCAGAGATGCTTCCTGGAGGAATCTCGCAGTGGGGCAACTTGGAAGGACAGTGGTGCTGCGATCACGGCCTTTAGGGGTGGGAGGGAAGCAGGGCGTCCTCAGTGGGGTCCCTTCAGGGCCTGGAGGAGGCCTGACCCCAGAGCGACTTGATTTCCTAAGAGAGCTTAGCGGCCTTTCATCAGAGATGCTTCCTGGAGGAATCTCGCAGTGGGGCAACTTGGAAGGACAGTGGTGCTGCAATCACGGCCTTTAGGGGTGGGAGGGAAGCAGGGCGTCCTCAGTGGGGTCCCTTCAGGGCCTGGAGGAGGCCTGACCCCAGAGCGACTGAGTGCACGGCCGGTCCTGCAGCTGGAGGGGCAGGGGGCAGACTCCCAGACCACCTGTCTCCTGAGGGTGCCCCGGCCCTGGCATGTTGGCAGGCGAAGCACTGCTGCGATGAGTGTGTGTGGCCGTTAATCCAGCCGCTGCAAGCTTTTGGGGCAAGACTGTATCATTGTTGTGGTCTTGACTACCTTGCTTTATCCATGGATCTTTGTTTTCTAATTTTTACTGGTAAAGTCCATTACTGAAGAATTTATACTTTTGTCTTTTTACTTTGAGAGAAAATTATGGGGAAGTAAGTCCTACATGACCAAATATTTTTCCTCTTTGTGGAAGTGTTCATGTTATATGGATAATTTGGAAAATATAGGTAAGTAAGCAAACCCAAAAGCACGCTTTGTGATGACCTTACCTAGTTGTAGCTACTGTGAGCATGCTTCCCTGAGTTCCTGCAGAAAATTTTTTGGCTTTCTCGTATTTTTTAAAACAGAAATGGGGTGGTGGTAGTTATCAGTTTACTCTTTCACTCATTAAACGGCAAATAGCTTTTTATGTGTTATTTTATGCATTTTCATGATTATTTCTTTAGGTGTTTTTTCTTTCTTTTTTTTTTTTGACTTGGCATTGCTTAGTTAACCTTTGGTACATATTGCAAAGCTCTTCTCAAAATGAATCAATGGATTTTCCATTTACAGTGCAGGAATATTCATACTCTGGGCCATTGTCAGTAAAGGTATTTTTAATTCTGTGATCTTTGACAACTTAGTAGTTATGAAGTAGTATCTTGACATGGTTTCTAGTTTGCATTTCTTGTCTTCCAGGTGAGGGGGAATGTTTTTCCATTTCATTAGACAAATGTCTCTCCTCCGTTTTGAATTATTTTGCCCATGTTGTTTGCTCATTTTTCCTTTGCTTTGTTCACTGATTTTCTTGCTAATTTGGAAGAGCTCTGACAAGGATGTTAACTCATCTTTCTAGTATGTCTATAATAGCAGATGATTTCTTTGGTTTGATGTTAAAAAAACCCCCAGCGTATAAGGTTTTGCCCTATTCTGTTATCTTTTAAGATGACACTGGTGTTGCATATTTATTTTAGAAAAACTAGAACATAGGAAAATAAATATAAGTGAAAAATAAAAATAAGTGAAGCTTATTTGCAATCATACATAGAAGTACCCAAAGCTGATAAATCTTCTCTGGATCTTTTCCTCAGAAAATGTGTACTTATGCATATTATTTGTAACATTTATTTATTTACTTGGCTGTGCTGGGTCTTAGTTGCAGCCTGTGGGATCTTCAGTCTTCACTGCAGCCTGTGGGACCCTTAGTTGCAGCACGTGGGATCTACTTCCCTGACCAAGGATGGAACTTGGGCCCCTGCCGTGGGAGTGTGGAGTCTTAGCCATTGAATCACCTACATTTAGGAAAGTCCCCACATATACAAATTATACATGTATTTTTACCAGAGTAGTTTCTTTCTACATATTTTCTTTCATCGCTTTTTCTTTTTTTTGCACATCATATTTATCTTGTCATTATAGACCTGTTTGTCATCTTATATCTGCATTGGATGTACAACTTATTTGAGAAATCAACCATTGTTGGAATTTCAGTACTTCCTCAATTTCACAGTTATAAACAGCTGTGTAATTAAGGCCTTGGTGTGTACATGTTGGCCATAGCCTTATCATTGCCTTGATAAGTCCCCAGAAGGTGAGTGACCAGGTTGACGTTTGGCTGTTTTGAGTTGTCTGGGACACACACTGCCAACCGGCCTCCTGGAAATGCCCTGCTCACCCTCAGGGCCCTCAGCGGTGGATCTATTTCTCTGGGTCGTGGTTGCTTTGTATAGTTTAGCTGATCTTTTCCTGCATAGTTTCAATCTTTGAAGTAAAATCTAAGAGGCACCTTCTGACCCTCAATGTTATGTAAATATTCAGTTTTATTTTCTTCTAGAATTTTTACGGATTCACTTTTTTGGTATTTGAATATTTGGTATATCTGAAATTAATTTTGGTATATGGTATAAGATGGGCATCTACCTCTATTTTTTTTTTTTCACAAATATCCAGTTTTCCCAACTCCATCTATTGACAAACCTGTTCTTTCTTCATCAAGTTTGAAATGGTCCTTCATCGTACACTCACTTCTTTATATTTGAGACTGTCTCTCAATTTTCTCTTTAATTCCAAGGAGAAATCTGTCTATTCCTGGCCTATAGTTCCTATTTAAATTATTGTAACTATATAATACATTTAAAAATAATCTCTCCATAGTTCCTGTCCCTCCTCATTACTCTTTTTTCCATGAATATTTTTCTGTTCTTCTATATTACATGATCTTTAGAGCGATTTTCATCAGCTTAAAAAATAATACCTCTGGTTGTTTGGTTGAAATAATATTAAATTAATAAATTAATTTAAGAATACTCAG
>SJYC01112213.1:27-34491 GCA_006408675.1 Madoqua kirkii | reverse complement strand
TGGGGGTAGTTTCTCACGTTCATCTTTAAGCTGATGTAAAATGATTTTCATTTTTTCATTCTGTTTGGGTTTAAAGATGAAAAACCTTCTGGTGTTGTATGGCTACAGTGTGATTTGGAATTGACATTCTTGTGTTTGCTTTTCTACCGTATTTTGAGTTCTTCTCTGCCACCCTGTCCTATCTCTGTCTGTGAAAAGTGAATGCTTACTGCTTTATAAGGGACTCAAGGAAAATTTAATATGATCATATGCCAATGAAGCTTTGAGACATTCTTTATCAGGTATATATCTTTTTTCCTTAAAAATTTTTTGGAGTATAGTTGACTTGTAATGTACTAGCTTCAGGTATACAGCAAAGTGGATCAGTTAAACAAAACATGGCAAAGCCTCACCCATCTGGAAACCAATTAACTACCATTTTCTATTTTTCTGGAACAGAGCTAAGAATAAGAAAAGATGAAAGGACACTGGGCCTCAAAAGTCCCTGCACCGAACTGTGTATTTATTCATAGACTGTGTCTCAGGTCCTTGCTCACTATTTACATTTTATTTTTCTCTTACGCATAGCTCTAATATTCATGAATCTCTGTCCTAGGCTACTGCAAGTTAAAAGTAGCAAATTGGAAGTCGAGAAAAGGCACCTTAGGTAACAGTGAGAAGTGATAGCAAAGACCTAAGAGTAAAGGAGCATAAAGGAAAACTACGGTCAGAGAATGAAAAACATGAAATCGCAGCAGTGTGGGCCAGTGGCTGGGGACGGAATATAGTTTTTTGCCACTTTGTGGTTGTTACCGATGGTTCGTGATTTTCATTCTAGTCTTCAGAAAGATTTTAATTGTGTACCATATGCTTTAATTAACATGGCAAAGCAAGTATATTTGATACAAATTTTCCCGTGTTTAAACATGTTTACAAAATTCTGTTTAAAGGGGTAAAGCTTCAACTATCCAGAAAACCCAGCCTCCCCAAATGACTCTCCCTTTGGGATCTAAAGAGTTGTGGTTTTATTCATCATTGTCCTTAAATCACTGACAGTATAAATTCTTCATGTGTTTTGGGGAAACATTTTAGCATGTAATCTCCCAATGGCTAAGCCTACTTTCTCATCTGTTTTATTGTATGTGTATTCTAAAGTCGACTTGGCTGGAAGCTATTTGGTTCTGTCCTTCTGACATGTATGTTTCCTTTCTTCCTTGTCTCCTGTCTGGGATGCTCTGTCTGATGCTGCATTTTGGAGTGGATAACGCCACTGTTTTGTTTCAACATATGTGGGTCTGGTTGCACGCATGTCTGCCTGGTCACCCCCTGTTTTTCGTTTTCACACTCGGTGGACATGGGGGGCTGTTTGCACTGCATGCTACAGCTGTGAGACTGTGACTTAATGTGCGAATTTGACCACAGTGTACATTTAACTCAACAGGAGACAAACATGCTAAATGCAGGTAGCTTGCTCTTTACACGTACGCATACCTTTTATAATTAACCAATCTTTTATTTTTTTTCCTGCCGTAGCTGGAGATAAACTATAAGCCAATTGCTGCTTCTTAAAATGTAACTGTTTTTGATTTGATGTATGATACAGTATCTAAAAATAAAATTAGGAAAATGCTTCTTATATTTTTTAGTACCTGTGTAAAGACCCAGTTTTTAATATTTCAAAGAAAGTACTTTTCACCTGGAATAGTCATATGAACTTTGTCTGATTTCTGCTCAGCACAAGAGAATTGTTGCAGGGATGCTGCAGTTATGAAAGTGGGATATCACAGATAGACCACCTTGTTGAACATGTATTTTACTTTTTGTACTTGAGAGGAGAATGAATAGAGAAGAAAAATAATATTTGTACTTATATCCTGGACAAACGTCCTAAGAACTGTTTATTGCTCACTAAAGAAATTAAATCACTTAATGAAGGTGAATGATTAACTTACATTGTTAGGAATTTAATTTGGAAGCCATTTTCATAGGGATATTGACCAAGCCATGAACGATAGCACTTCAGTGCATAAAGATGGTCGTGTGTGCACGTGTGCGTGCTCTGTCGTGTCCAACTCTTTGTGTCCCCACAGACTGTAGCCCACCAGCTTCCTCTGTCCATGGGATTCTCCAGGCAAGAAGACTGGACTGGGTGGCCATTTCCTCCTCTAGGGGATCTTCCCCACCCAGGGATTGCATCCGTGTCTCCTGTGTCTCCTGCACTGGCAGGCAGATTCTTTACCACTGAGCCACCTGGGAAGCCCTGAAGATCCTCTGCTGCTGCTACTGCTACTGCTAAGTCGCCTCAGTCGTGTCTGACTCTGTGCGACTCTAGAGACAGCAACCCACCAGGCTCCCCCGTCCCTGGGATTCTCCAGGCAAGAACACTGGAGTGGGTTGCCATTTCCTTCTCCAATGCATGAAAGTGAAAAGGGAATGTGAACTCGCTCAGTCGTGTCTGACCCTCAGCGACTCCATGGACTGCAGCCTACCAGGCTCCTCGGTCCATGGGATTTTCCAGGCAAGAGCACTGGAGCAGGGTGCCGTTGCCTTCTCTGCTGAAGATGCTCAGATGGCTTTAAAGAGACAACCAAGTATATTTCAGTGGAAACTGTTATCTCTAAGCTTTAATAATATCAGTTCTTCAAAACTGCACTGCTATCAATACAACTATGCGATCAGTAAGGAAGTATGATTTCTTTAAGAGGAATTCATTTTTCAAAATAGTCTTGCTTATTATTAGTAGGCATTGTATAGTTACTTTATCGGTTAAGTTCTGTTTCTAACATAAATGCAGAGTTGCTTCTGGTTGCAGTGTGGCTGCTCATAGTTAATGCTGAGACTTCAAAGAACAGAAATTAGGCTGATCACAGCGTCGCAGGTCTGGTCATGGCAAACAAGGCGGGTTGCAGAGGTGTCTAGACTACACGACCTGTGGTAGCTTATGTGTGCACTGGCGATTCTATGGAGTCCACTTCCCCTGGCCTTAAAATAAGCTGTGTTACCATTGCCCTTACTGGATAGTTTCTACTTTCTCCCATTTTAAAATGCCACAGATGGGGAGGGAGAGATTTCTTGATACCTGTGTTTGAATTAGTGACTAGGATGAAAGCCAGAGGGCTTCCCTCGTGGCTCAGCTGGTAACGAATCTGCCTGCAGTGTGGGAGACCTGCGTTAGACCCTGGGTTGGGAAGATCCCCTGGAGAAGGGAACGGCTAACCACCCCAGTATTCTTGCCTGGAGAGTTCCACGTACTGTATAGTCCATGGGGTTGCAAACAGTCGGAGTGACTTTCGCTTAATGAAAGCCAGAACTGGGAATGTGAGGGCAGCTCACTGCAGTCCTCTAGAAACATCCCTGTGTGATCACTGTTTTAGTGCCTTATGAATTAGGTGGGAGAATTGTGAGGAAAATTTCATTCCTTCTCCAAATAGACTGTCCTTCTGTTTGAATTTTGATTGTTTTAGTTATTTCTATGATTATATGCAATATGAGATCTTCAGATAATTTCTAAAGCAACACATGTACATGTAGATACAGAAATACATCACTGCTGTGCATATTATCCAGCCCTTGCCCACATATATAAACACAGCTAGTGAGGTCAATGGAGGCTTTTTTATGCTCATAGCTAATACTTCTGTTTATCTTTAAGCTGTGGCATTTCAGATGAAGTCATTTACTTATGACAGACTTATGGGGAAATGCTATTCTTTTAAAATATCTAGATAACTTGATTTTATTGCCTATTTATCCGAAAATAATGGTGATGCGTATTTACTGCCTCAGAGATGTGTATGAAGCACCCAGTTCTGTCTGCATTCCTGACGGGAGGAGCCAAGCTACTGTTAGTCACCGTCTTAAAGAAGACAGTTAAAGAGCTTGATGAAATTGATCTTCAATTGAAAGATCATTAATGAACTAACCTACATTGACAGATCACTCAAGACCCCAGAGAGCATGTGATTTCTTCTGTTTTGCAGTAATTCATTTGAAACATTTACCAAAACCCTTAATGTAAATAGAAGCCGCTCAACTATCTGTAAGTGATGGGTCCTTTTTATTGCTGTTCTAAACCATGCTTCTTCCATGTGCCGACAAGAAGCACAGTGCGCTCGATGTTCCAGAATCTTGACTTGGACAAAGCACAGGAAGCATAAGTTTAACATATTCCTAAGAGCGAGTGCTTTCTAGGAGAAAATGTTTTTAAAGGTTATTGATTGAGGATATTTAGTGAGTTACTAATCTAGGAGATTGCTCATTTAAAAAAATTGCTCTTAGGTTGCTTAAGAAGTTGTGGGTTAGCAGGATAAAAAGGCTGGTATCTGGAGATACATTAATGAAAGTCTTTGCTTTTGGTTCTGCACTGTTTCTGTCTGATTTGGTGTCTCCGTGGAGGAAAGCATAATAGCAGAGCACCTCCAGCTCCCCATCAGGTCTTTGTGTCTTCTCTTCCTTGTTCTCATGGATTCTAACCACTCCTAACTGCAGCTACCGTGCGTGTCCGTTCCTCTGGTTGCAGTAGCTCAGCCACCTCCTAGTGCTGTGACCTCCGTTTCTTTGTCTTTGCAAATCATGGGTTATCATGAGGAGTCACTGACCTTAGCCAGCTGATGTGCTTAGAACGGGGTCTGGCACACATGTCTGGGGAAGGGCCTGCTGCTGTCGTCACGAACGGGGACACTGGAGAGGTCAGTGCACACGGGCATTGTTCCTGCAGGAGGAGAGGAGATCCCCCAGCATGTGGAACCGCACCTTCTCCTAGGACCCATCTCTCTTTAACCTGAGGGCTACATGTGGCATCTGCCGCTTAGTGGTGTGCTGAGGAGTCTGGACCAGGGCCTTGCTCTGTGCTCCCAATGATCATGACCTGGGCTTTGTTGGGATAAATTGATGGATTCTTCCGGCACACATGGCACATGGTACTCTCTGCAGACCCTCTCCCCCTAGGAACATATATTTTGTATTGAAATAACATCTCCTGTGTTTTCTACCTGCTGTCTGACCTTAATAGGCACTTGTTTCAGATTAAAATCCCATGCTTTCAGTAAATGCACATGTGAATTATTTGTTTAAATTAGATAATTTTTGTGTAAAATTGTAGATATTTTATATTCTCTACAGAAATGGAGGATTTAGCTTTACCATTCTCATTAGGAATGCTAAAGACTTTTTTTCGGAAAGGAATATTTTTCCTCCTTGAACTGTAGTATTTCCATGATGATATATAAATATGTATTGTTATATTACAAACATAGGTACCTTTACTATAAGTGATGCTGCCTGAAGTTGTCTACTGTTACAGTATTCTATTCCATTATTAAAATGCCACTAGATTAATTTCATGACCCATTAATAAATTATAGCTCTCAGTTTGAAAAACATTGTCTGAAGGATCACCTGGGATTTCTGTCCTCTCCTGGGCTCACAGTCAGAATTGGGAAGGTTGACTGTCAGACACAGTGATGAAGATGATGGAGATGGTGATGGTGGTGGTAATGGTGGTGATGATGGTGGCAGTGGTAGTGATGATGGTGCTGGTGGTGGTGATGATGGTGATGGTAATGGTGGTGGTGGTGATGGTGGTGATGGTGGTGATAGTGGTGGTAGTGATAGTGGTGGTGATGGTCCTGATGGTGGTGGTGGTGGTGATGGTGGTGGTGGTGGTGATGGTGGTGGTGATGGTGATTATGGTTGTGGTGATGAAGCTGATGATGGTGGTGATGATGGTAGTAATGGTGATGGTGGTGATGGTGGTGGTGATGATAATGGTGGTAATGATGGTGATGAAGCTGATAATGGTGGTGATGATGGTGATGATGGTGGTGGTGATGGTGATTATGGTGGGATGATGGTGATGGTAGTAGTGATGATGGTGCGATGATGGTGATGATGATGAGGGTGGTGATGGTGGTGATGATGGTGATGATGGTGCGATGAGGGTGGTGGTGGTGGTGATGGTGGTGGTCCTGATGCTGATGTGATAAGGTGAGGATGACAGTGATGATGATGACAATAACAGTGATGATGGTGATGATGATAGGGATGGTGTTAGTGTCAGCTACTGTTTATTCACATATTCTTTACGTATTAGTTTTGAAAAATTTAAAACAATACATGCTTATTTTAAGTAATAAATTATATAAGGAAAGAAGTAATGTTCACAGTGCTGTGTGCTAGGTCACTTCAGTCGTGTCTGACTCTTTGTGACCCCATGGACTGTAGCCCACCAGGCTCCTCTGTCCATGGGATTCTCCAGGTAAGAATACTGGAGTGGGTCGCCATGCCCTCCTCCAGGGAGTCTTCCTGTCCCAGGGATTGAATCCGTGTCTCTTACATATCCTGTATTCACAATACAAATGGTTAAAGAAAGTTGTTACTCTCACCTCCACTGTAACTAGCGAGAACAGTCTGGCTCTATCTTCCTCGCCTTTCTCTTGCTCATATGTGTGTGTGGAAACATATGTACTGTATGTGGGGTTTTCATTTTGTAAAAAACTGGAATTCGTTATTGAGTAGTTGATTTCTCACTTGGAAGCCATCATGATCTTTGCTCCAGAGAAGCATCTCAGTCTCTCCTTAGGTTTGCAAGGTGTGGCCACCCGCGTTAGGTCAGCTCATACCTTCTGTGGCCATTCCGGGCATGTCTGGTTATGGGCCACCCCAAACGATGCCACTGGATATAAATATGTGAACATATGTGTGCTTTCACCTCAAGGGCTATATCTCCCAGTCGGGCACTGCGAGGTCAAAGAGCTTTTGTAGTTTTAGTTGCCAAGTTGCTTTCCAGGAAGGTGTCACCATTGCCCACTTACGGAGCACATAAGATGTCCTACGCTTGGCACAAACTCCTTATTCTCCTGACTTTGGGCCTCACGCCCTCTCTGTGCTTTGTTGACAGTGACCAGCCCACCCATTCAGGCCAAGTCCTGTGTGCGGAGGCCCGGAGGAGGGCAGATAGAGGCTCCTCCAGGGCCCCAGCCCAGCTTCTCAGCCCGCTGCTTCTCCTGTCCCCTCGGTCCTCGGTCATTAGGGCATGGATTCATTTTACCAGCCAACATTGTTTCTCTCCTCTTAGGCGAGATGAAAATTCTGCCTGCTCTGGCGTTTGCCTAACCTGCAGCTCTAGCAGAGCGCTTGCAGCACTTTGTCCTGTATTCAGAGGGGCGGAGGGCACCCTTCTCTCACCCGACCTCTGAGATCCATGCAGACAAAGCCCGCCTGTCATCTTGTGCCCCTGCAAGAGTCACTTGGTGCCGAGTCGCTGAAACTCAGTAAGTGGCTTTGGAAAACACAAGAGTGTTGCCAGAATATGTGTGTGTGTGTTTGTGGACGAAGTCCTCGTTTTTCCTTCTGTTTTCTCAGATGCGCTGCTCTGCGTCACATTCAGCCTGCCTGTCCTTAACTCTGGAGACACAGGCCAGCTGCCAAGCCCGTTTATACGCGTTTGTAGAGGAAGCTATGCCTAGGGACTGATGGCGCCCCGGTCTCTTCCTCGGGGGCTCCCGTGGGTGCTGGTGGACTTTGCCTTTGTGGCTCCATCCCTGGACGCTGACCTGAAATAGTCTCCATTCACTGAATGCCCAGGCGTCAGACGCCAACGTACAGCTATCAAATATGCGCGTGCCCGGGGAAGCCTTACTTCCGGAGTTTAAAGGGACCCATGGCAGGCTGACTTCAGAGGACTCTCACTTTCGTACTTACCACCCCTACATCACCTCTGATGTCCAGGGAAGATGGACTAAAATCTCTCAACTGACTAAAGCATGCCTTTCTCCCAGATGCCAGTTCTTAGTTTGGGTCCCGCCCCCCATGACTTCACTGCTCAGCCAGCCTTGGAGGGAAGAAGGCACCTTGCTGGGATTCCTGAGACTGCTGACTTGCCAGGGTGATGGAAGCTGCAACTCAGCTTGATCGTTTGGGGGCAGGAAGGAGGGCGAGGACTGCGTTGGGCAGAAGAGGACATCCAGTGACAAGCCCCGTATCTCCGGGGCTTCCATCCTCTCTGAATCCACGTCCACGTGTGCTGCATGCGGCCCCGCCGTGACTCTGTGGACGCCGGTCACTGTGGTGGGACTCACAGTGGGGGGTGCTCACACACTGGCTCCAAAGGCACCCCCAGAAGTGACCCAGCATCACTGCTGCTCACGTTTCCTTGGCCACATCCTGTCCCATGGAGGCAGAGAAGAGCAGGTCAGAGTGTGCTCAGAAGAGATGAACCTGAATTTTTGTTGATACCTCTGCCGTGGGGGCCACATAGGTAGATGAAGGGAGGGAAAAAAGAGAGAGAGAGAAGGCAGCATATCCTAGCACATAAATAAAACTCTCTGTCGTAAGAGATTCGCTAACCGATTCTGCCAAAAGAGAAGTCCCCAAAATGCTGTGATAAATGGCGACATCACTGTAACCAATTTACGGTGATTCCTTTGAAGGACAACAGTCATCTTTCTGCAGAGAGACGTTCTGTGAAGAACGCTGGAGCACTTGTCAGCCCACACGGGCATCCTTAATACACGGCCTGACCCGTGCACCCATTACCATAAACTCAACCACAGACAGACACCCGGAGGCGGGGCCGCCTGAGCTGCAGGCCAAAGGGAGAGCGGACTCTGCCTGCAGCAGAACGCGTCCCCCTGACTTCCCAGAAAGCCGGGGCTTGGTTTTCTCCAAGGCTTCTGGTTCTTTCTGTCCCTGCTGGAAGCATAACTTCTCATTTCAGAGTCACATAGTGTATCCGCTCCTTAAATATGACTGATAGGAGGAAATCACTGTGCCCCTCTAGCTGTTTGCACTGTTTGCATGCTGTGGGGTCTCTGGCTGAAATGAAAAGACTTGATTTGGGGGATTTGAAATCAAATAGGAATTTTGATGTGAGAGCATGTTCATTTCCACATAGGACAATTTTACAGATCGACTTAATAATAATGTGTAATAAACAAGCAAATAAATGGCTACCGCTTCCATGGGGCTTGGCCATCATTCAAGCCCAGCCCTCGGTGCCTTTGGTATCAAGATGGAAGAGCTGCGGTGGTTGGCTTATGGTCTTCACAGGAGCGGCGGGAGTGGCTTTTTCCTCCGTGACTCCAGGGTCTGGGAGAGGCTGATGGTTCCGAGTGATGGTGGCCTTTCTGATCCCATTGAGAGATGCAAAACTGCATCCCCAAGTCTTTTGTTCTTTGGAGAAAACTTACACTGAAATAAGAGAGCAATAAAACCAGCTTGCCTGATTTCTCAGAGCGTTCATTTGGTCCCTGAAAGTTTACCAGATGATTCTGGTCACCATCTACCCCAGGAAACAGTTTTTCCTTTTGTTAAAAAAGAGAAAGAATTGATGGAATAAGATAAGTCCATTCACTGCATGAGATCGAGTAGTCTTGGAGACAGTAATATACGCTTTTTAGATGTTTTAAAAGAAATGCATGTACTTATTTTTTTCTGGCTGAATCAGGTCTTGGCCGTGGCGCACAGGCTTAGTAGTTGTGGCCCCACAGCCTGTGGGATCTTAGTTCCCGGCCAGGGATTGAACTCATTACCCCTGCCGTGGAATCATAAAGTCTTCACCACTAGAGCACCAGGGATGTCCAGAAATACGCCCTTCTGTATCCTTTCTCTTACCCATCCAGTAAGTATTCCCTGAGTGCCTGCTGTATGCCCAGCAGTGCTGTGGGAGGTCTGCAGACTCTGGCCTCGATACACGGCTTCTAGGTTTATGGTATAAACGGTGACTGTCCTTTGCCTCTTGCCTAGACCATCTGATTTGTCCTTTTGAACCTGAGAACGCCACATTTATTCTCTGTAAAATACATTTGAATCAAGCCTACCTCCCGGCCTCCAGCCCCACGTGCCTCCCCCGGATGCCCCAACTTCTGCTTGTGACCCCCTTCTTGGCACCCTCCCTGTTCTTCTCTGCCGTTGGGAATCCTTTCTGACTTCCCAGGGCAGCTCAGCTGTGTCCCCCGGGGAAACCCTTCTGCCCCACCTCCTTCTGGGAGGGATGCTCTCCCATCACACATGCTGGGGGGTCCGTATGACTGGTCCCGCACGTCCCATCTGGAGGCCCGTTTCCTTGTTCATTGCCTGTCCCTGCATAGTGGTTCTGGCTTTTCCAAGAGACTCCAATGACATTTTCCGGTTGGATGGATTGTAAGGGTCCTTGGCTGCAGCCCTGCCCTTTTCACAGGTGAGGAAACAAAGACTTAGTGTGGCGCTGGCCCTTGTTCAGGTTTCCCCTGCAGTGGAATGAAGGCGAGCGTCCAGATTACTGATGTCAGTCCAGGGCTTTCTATGTGACATCACACGGCCTTGCAGTGAAGCTGTGTGCGTGAGAAACCTGCGTGCCGTTCAGTTGCAGGCTCATTACATATTTGCGTATCTGTATTACTCGTGGTTATATCTTTTTGTAAAAAAATAGAGAGCATGGAATGCATTTGTTAGGAATGTAATCTATCAAACCAACATTACATCTGTGTTAAAACCAGGTTTGTCTGTTATCATTCTGAGTTACAGTGCCTTTTTGAGGACAGGAAACTCCTATAAGTGCGGTGTCTCCTGCTTCTCCATGTATGTCACCGTGCTTTTAATCTCCAATCTCCTTTCTTCTTTCTTAACCTTTAGGAGACATACACCTTTTTGTTTTGTTAAATATCAGTATAATTAAATTATCAATAATCAATCTATTTTCTCACACCATGTTGCATATTTTTCAAGTTTTGTTTCTTGAGGGCAAATGTTAGCATCCCAAACGCCTCCTACAAAATGAACTACTACTAAATAAACTTAAATGGAAAAGGGCATGGCAACCCACTCCAGTATTCCTGCCTGAAAAGTCCCATGAACAGAGGAACCTGGCAGCTTGCAGTTCATGAGATCGCAAAGAGTCGGACACAACTGAAGTGACTTACTAGCAAATAGGTATTTATGAGTTAAGGACTTGGTTTACTGCAGTTATGGTGCCAAGAGAGAGAGTCACTGTATATAGTACATCTATGTTTCTTGTTTGCATCTTGGCAATTAAACCATAGAGAGTTTTTTTGGTTTTGTTTTTGTTGTTCCTTATGGTGTTGTATCAACATTCATGCAGATACAATAATTCAGTGTGAAGGAAAATCAGTGTTTTCCTGAGCTGATTTGCATATGCATGTCAGATCTAGCTATGCCATTTTATGCTATTGAGGAAAACAGAGTGACCTTTTTACCAAGTTTTTGATCCTGGAGGATGCTGTGTTTTGAATGTGGAGGGGAGGGGGCTGCAGAAGAAAGGTGAAGAAGCAATTGTTGATTTATACCGTGATGCTGGCCACAGTCAGGAGCCTAAGATGCTTTCCAGCTATAATTGTATCTTTGCTCAAGGCTACTGTAGTTATACTCCATTAAATTCCACTGTCAGTCATCTCCAGAGTTGCAAGGAGCCCAGGCTGAAACTGACCACCGAATAGTCCCAGCTCGCCTTTGTGCTTCTCTTGTTTCAAAGCATAGTGTGGTCGTGGACATGGAGATGCTGCATCACAAGGTTACATAGTAACACTCATTTATGGGATCATGGTAGAGTAATCAGAAATACATCGCAAAACGTGTCTAGCTAGCTGTCCTCTTAAAGGCTCTGCCCTTCATCACGATTATTTTCCAAAAAGAAATAAAAGACAAAGTGTCATCCAGTAAATATGTTGGTGAATAACATCTATCCAAAATGGGTAGTTTTCCCTCAACAAGAATAGTAAAGTACACTACGGAAGCATTCAACTGGCTTCAGTCAAAATAATTATCCTGCAGTTATCTCTGCCCTCCTGTTAGCTTTTGCATGTGGGGATGGGATGTCGTGCTTTTGTGGTCCAAGCTTAGAGTTCTGCCAGGAACTATTACACTGACGGATTTTTTTCTTCTTAAAGTCTAGAAAAAGAACGGGGAAGGGCTGTTTAAAAGGAACTGTGCTCTGACGCATAGGTAGTGGGTAAATCCTTCGCAGACCCAGCTGGCTGCCTGACTGTGAGCAGTCTCCACACTCATCAGGACCACAGTACCTGGTCCAAGCCCAAGGTCAGCCAGTGTGACTACGGAAGGAACTCCAAAAACGCTAGGTATTGGAAATAAACGGGGGTAACCACATCGGGACATGCATCCTTAAATCTCTGTTACAAAGTGTCATTCCCAAACTTCCATTTCAAGTCGGTTTTTTTTTTTTTTAATGTTGAGGGGCAGACATTTACAGTTACAGACTCTTTGCTGCTGCTGCTGCTAAGTTGCTTCAGTCATGTCCGACTCTGTGTGACCCCATAGACGGCAGCCCACCAGGCTCCCTGGGATTCTCCAGGCAAGAACACTGGAGTGGATTGCCATTTCCTTCTCCAATGCATGAAAGTGAAAGTGAAGTTGCTCAGTCATGTCCGACTCTTCGCGACCCCATGAACTACAGCCTACCAGGCTCCTCCGTCCATGGGATTCTCCAGGCAAGAGTACTGGAGTGGGGTGCCATTGCCTTCTCCAACAAACTCTTTGGGCATCTTTGATTCAAAGATACTTTTCAAAGATGTGCCCTACACAGCAGAGTACCTGTGTGCTTCCTATTTCTTCTTAGTTTTTGGAAAGACTGTCCTTAAAAGAAGGATCTTTTTTTTGGGGGGGTGGTGGTATTTATTTAAATCACAACAGAGTACATGTCTGCTTCCTATTTCTTCTTCTTTCTTTTCTTAATTTTTTGAAAGAGTGTCCCTAAAAGAAGGGTTTTTGGGGGGAGGAATGGGTGTTTATTTAAATGAGTGCACTCAATGTGCTCCTGTTTTAAAGCATTTTTAGTTTAACAGCAGTTTTCCATGCAGAATATCATCTCACTTGTCCAAATCTTGGCCCATGGAGAAATGTCCTGGGCAGAAGCCTGCTTTGACCTCTGCATTCCTCTCCAGGTGACATCTGTGATTTAAGGCAGGATCTTTTTTTTTATTTTTATTTTTTAAAGATAAATTTATCTCTCAGTGGGATTACTTTCTTTGCAATTCACCGCCAAGGTAAGTCCTTTTGACTCATCACGCGTGTGTACTTGACTCAGTAGCAACACTTTAAGAAAAGTAAACTCCGTGCTTTTCTGCTGTCATATTTGATTTGAGCTATGCTCTGACGGTTGTTTGAAGCTAACATGAAATGCAGCGCCTGCCTGATCCATTTTAGCAGCCCATTATCATAATTTCACTGTCGTATGGCCACTGACTTAATGTACTTACAAATGACAGAGAAAGTGTGTTACATGACCTTAGGGTTTTCAAAAATTAAATGACGTCGTAAGTCGTATTTCAAAGAATAGCTAAGGAGAACGGTTTTCTTTCCTGCATAAAGTGTCACTACGCACAGCAACAGGATATTGTATTTCTTTTTTATTACACAAAAATGTGAAGCTTTTAAACTCCTAGATTCCCCACATAAAATTTAATATTGGGGTAGGGAATGAGATATCCAGTGATAAATCTGCTTCTCCCCCACCTCATCCCCTCTCATCTCGAGATGAAATGCCTTCAAAACTTAGAAATGCAGAAATACTTTGAAATTCTTATCTGATGATGAATCTAGTATTTTTTTCCTTACACAAAGCCCACGAGTTCCCACCTCAAGGGCAGTAAAGTACTTATATTTACTGACGCATGCTTTGCTAGGATGCTTAAACATAGATCACTTTTTCCTGGTGTGTTTAGGAATCAATTTTGGTTTCACGTGTGTTCTTTTGAAGGAACTGAGTCTTCCAATCTGGAGTGAAGTGGGATCTGGAGGAGACTCTTCATGGAAATGAGTGACATTGGTGTCTTGTCAGCACACGGAGCTCTATGATGCCCTGAACTCACATGGCCGAGTCCCCCCACCACAGGAGGGGTTATGGGGAGGGTGATGGAGCACCAGGCTGTGACATGCACCCCATGCATGGGCCGTGGGCAGACCAGGACAGACCATGGGCCAGTCTAGGGTAGGGCCTTGCACAGAGCGTGGATGTAATCAGCTCACTCGCCTGCTTAGGGTCCTCTTTGCAAGGAAGGAGTAGCAGTGGTGGTTTACGTGCTAAGTTGTGCCTGATTCTTTGCGGCCCCATGGACTGTAACCCGCCAGGCTCCTCTGCCCATGGCATTTCCCAGGCAAGAATACTGGAGTGGGTTGCCATGTCCTTCTTCAGGGTTTCTTCCCAACCCAGGGATTGAACCTGCGTCTCCAGCATTGCTGGAAAATTCTTTACCACTGAGCCAGCTGGGAAGCCAAGGAAGGAATACTGTGGCTCAAACCATAGCTCACTGAAGGAGCTCTTCGACTGGAAGATTGATTTCTAGATCACAGAAAATAGTGGGCCTCCATGCAACAGTTAGAGCTCAGAAGCCTTTTTCAATTAGATCCTGAAAAATAAACATGGGGCCCAGTGCAATAAGGAGGCAGCCTTACAGGAGACAGAGCGGCTTACCAAACTTGCCTACAGTTCAGTGAACAAAAACCTAACTTGTATGTGATTTCCACATAGTCATTAGTGAGAGTGGTTATTGGAAGTCAATGGTGATCAGGAGGCACACTGGTATGTCCAGAAACACAAGTCACAGGCTTGGATTCTGTGGCAACCTAAGGATGTCCTTTGAAAGCCAAAAAGTGGGGCTGAAACAAAAGGTCTTACCTTCCTTCAGCTCCCACCTGCAAACCGTGAGGCTTGTGCATGAGTCAGAAAGGACAGGGATGGCCTGGGGGTCGCCTGCAGAGCACGTGGGCTGAATCCACGAGGGAACTTGCTGCAAGTCTGTTTCGTGCAGTGTGGGACCTTGCAAATGTCCTGTTACACTCCGGCACTATTGACAGGAAGAGTGTTATTTAAAGTTACTAAAATTCAGTGCTGCTTCTAAATTGAATTTGCACTTTTATATGCACCAGAATTAAATTGCAGGGTGGGAGGAAAGGTGTAGCTGCAACGTGTGCTCACGAACCACTTATCATAAAGATGTTTTCAGCCGAAAACAGTCAGACTATTCGAAAAAATTTTCTGATGTAGCCCCAAAGTTTTTGTTCCTGTCATGGATTTCAGTTCAGTTCAGTTCAGTCGCTCAGTCGTGTCTGACTCTTTGCGACCCCATGAACTGCAGCACTCCAGGCCTCCCTGTCCATAACCAACTCCCGGAGTTCACTCAGATTCACGTCCATCGAATCAGTGATGCCATCCAGCCATCTCATCCTCTGTCGTCCCCTTCTCCTCCTGCCCCCAATCCCTCCCAGCATCAGAGTCTTCCAATGAGTCAACTCTTCGCATGAGGTGGCCAAAGTACTGGAGTTTCAGCTTCAGCACCACTCCTTCCAAAGAAATCCCAGGGTTGATCTCCTCCAGAATGGACTGGTTGGATCTCCTTACAGCCCAAGGGACTCTCAAGAGTCTTCTCCAACACCACAGTTCAAAAGCATCAATTCTTCAGCACTCAGCTTTCTTCACAGTCCAACTCTCACATCCATACATGACCACAGGAAAAATCATAGCCTTGACTAGATGGATCTTTTTTGGCAAAGTAATGTCTCTGCTTTTGAATATACTAGCTAGGTTGGTCATAACTTTCCTTCCAAGGAGTAAGCATCTTTTAATTTCATGGCTGCAGTCACTGCAGTCACCATCTGCAGTGATTTTGGAGCCCCCAAAATAAAGTCTAACACTGTTTCCACTGTTTCCCCATCTGTTTCCCATGAAGTGATGAGGCTGGATGCCATGATCTTTGTTTTCTGAATGTTGAGCTTTAAGCCAACTTTTTCACTTTCCTCTTTCACTTTCATCAAGAGGGTTTTTAGTTTCTCTTCACTTTCTGCCATAAGGGTGGTGTCATCTGCATATCTGAGGTTATTGATATTTCTTCCAGCAATCTTGATTCCAGCTTGTGCTTCATCCAGTCCAGCGTTTCTCATGATGTACTCTGCATAGAAGTTAAATAAGCAGGGTGGCAATATACAGCCTTGACATACTCCTTTTCCTATTTGGAACCAGTCTATTGTTCCATGTCCAGTTCTAACTGTTTGAGTGGGCCTGAAAATGCTTTCTTTTCTCGATTTCAGTGAAAGGTCATTGTGTGGCTCTAGTTTTCCTTAAGCTGAATATACACCACGATTACAGATTTATTTAAATATTATTCCCACGGAGGAAGCCTCATTTGTATGTTGTAGCCCATAATCCTGCATGGGCTCGTCTGAAGCTACCATCTCCCAATTTGAATGAGTGATGCCAACCGAGAGCTCCCAGGCGGTGTCCGAGGTAAAGAACCTGCCTGCCAACACAGGAGACACAGGAGACACGGGCTCTGTCCCTGGGTGGGGAAGATCTCCTGGAGGAGGAGGTGGCAGCCTACCCCAGTATTCTTGCTTGGAGGATCCCATGGACAGAGGAGCCTGGAGGGCTTCAGTCTCTGGAGTCGTGCAGAGCCGGACACAACCGAAGCGATTTGGCACGCACACAGCAGAAAACGCGAGCTCCCACTGCACTGGGGACGTGCGCGTGGGTTGGTCAGGCACCTAGGAGACTCCATTGCATATGCTGGCTGCTGGGGTCAAGCTGCATGCTGACCTGGACTTAGGGCAGGGTGGCCTGGGAATCTGCCCGGGGTGAGACACAGGGTGGGGGCTGAGGGCTTCCAGGGCACCAGGGCAGGGCTCCTCAGTGGGTCGGGCGTCCTAACGAGAAGGAAGGAAACCTTGGGGGTGGAGCTGAAAGGCGCTCTCGCTCTCCCGCATCTTAGGTCCCCTTAGTGGAGACGCCACTCTGGGGGAAGCTCTGTTTCCAACGGTTCTCCCTCCTGAAAGGCAGGGAGAGCGTACTGTATGCGTATTCAGTCCTGGTACAGGCTGCAGTGGAAGGAAGCTGGGGAACATTCCACACATGTGGAAATGCATAAAGCAGGGCATTCCGAGACCAACCACGCAGGGTTCTTCAGATGCAGGGTGGGCAGGACTCCACCTTCCCGCTGTCACTTCTGGATGAATCTTGGGTCGAGGTTAGAACTCCTTCTCCCCTCCTCACAGCTGCTTCCTTAAGGAGTCGTGGGTCTGAAGGGTTTATTAGGACCATAAATCGCCTCTCCTGTCTGTCAAACGCTCAGAAACAGCTCGGTGTGATACTGGCCATCTCGGTGTTGGCATGTAAATCACTGCAGATTAAATTATTAGATAATTTGGAAACTTTACAGTTTGCATTTTGTACTTCCAATTGTTTTGCTGACTTGCACTTTTCTTGGCTGTCCGGCATTTTATTAACCGTCTTGGAGACATCTATCACCTCCTTCCTCTTCATTTTCCAATGGGCAAATTTTCCCAGGAAGGAGAGTCGCAGTACTGATGCCTGCAGCCTCTGCTCCAAAAAGATTGCTGTATTTCCATTGACATGCAGTGCATTACCATAATTGGCTTTTCTACATGATAGGAGAGAGGAAATAATAATGTCATTTTATTTACAGCCAGAGTGTCGCTTTATGAGACTTCTCCAAGTTTCTGCCATGCTGTGTAGGTCAAATGACATCTTTTGATCAGTCCTGTCCAAAGACATCAAAGCCGAGTGGCATGTAATGGAGACCTAGTGACAAACCAAATCTAGAAAAGAAATAAGACTGCCAGTTTCCCATTAAACAGCCTGCTAAACAGCACAGCTTCCCCGTGTCGGCTACGAAACCACTCTGACCACCTAAATCAGGAGAGTGAGACGAGGCTGAATTGGACATTAGTGCTGCAAATGACTGCGGTGATTGCCAGGGCGCCCCTCCGCCCCCACCCCCCGAAATCAGCGGGCAAACCAAGCGAGTTACAGCGAGCGCCATTCATTTCTCTCCTGCCACTTGCTGGTTTTCTGATCTGGTTTATTTAGGTTTGACATCAGGCAAATGGTGAAGCGGGATATCTCTGACAGATATTCTTGCTGATTTAACGGGAGGCACACCGCTCAGGGAAGATGGATCTGAGACAGGATTCCAAGAGTGGTGGCTTCTCCCTTTTCCGCCTCGATTTCTTCCCTTGATGACCGTCTCCATGGTAGGCACTTCCTGCTCACTGTCGAGTCAGGAAACCCCTTCAGAACTTTGGAGGAAGTTAAGTTTGACTGCCTCACATAGTGGGAGTGTGGTTTCTTTAAAAAAGGATGTTTCAACGGGCCTTGTATACCAGAGGATGAAAAATGGAGTTATTTCTGCTTCCCAAGTGAGGGGGCCATGTGGACCCGGATACTGTGTGTGCGAACCACGTGAAGCAGCACCCTTGGTGGGTTCTGCTGCATGGGTGGGCTTTGGGTCACGTTTAGTGTTTCCTCTTCCCTTACTTCCTCATTCTCACTGCTGGTTACTGAGCCTCCGTTTCGTTCCAGGCACCCAGAGAGCTGCCAAGAGCCCAGGTCCCCTAAGCTGCTGTCAGTGCTTATGGCCCAGGGGCAGGACAGAGACCAGACCCGTGATCACCTGTGCAGCTGGGAGTCCTGGGGGCCTGGCCATTGGGCAGACAGAGCCCGTTCTGCAGTGGGGAGGCTGTGGCTGAGCAGAGAGGTGACTCAGCAGAGGAGCCTTGGAGGGGTCATGGTTGGAGACAGATCCTTTTATTTTTTTGTCCCCACTTTTTTAAATCATGGTGAAATGTACATGAAAATTATCTAAACCATGTAAAAATGTGCAATTAGATGGCATTAAGTCCATTCACACTGTTGTTTAGCCATCACCACCCCCATTTCCGGAACTTTTCAGCTTCTTAGATTGAAACTCGGTCCCCATGAAGCATAGTTTCCCACACGCCCCCGCTCACAGGTCCTGGTCACACATCCCGCTTTCTGTCTCTGTGACTACCAGCCAGTTAGCGTGGCTGGAAAAGGGTTCCAGGGGAGCCGTCCCTGAAGGCAGACCTCAAGAAGATGGTCCTCTGTGGCCACTCACAGCTGGTCCTTGGCCTTGAGGTTCAGGCAGGGTTGTCCGAGGACGGTTTTGCTGACCTTGATGTAGATAAAGACCTGCTTTTACAAGCAGCATATTCTAAAGACAGAATGCATCAAAGCTCACACCATTGGAGTTGCTGGTAGAAGTGGGCCCTGTGCCATCCTCTGAGTGCATGTCAGGAGCCTGGCTCTGAAACAGACACCCTCCCACCCCTACCCTGGCAAGTAGCTGCGGTCACCTGTGCTCAGGGGTGGCTCCCCCCTGCCTCTTTGCCTTAGCATCCTCCTGCCGACGTGGAGAGCAGACACAGGCCTTCCCCATACCGAGCTGGCGAGAGGCTAACAGTTAATAAATGCAGGGCACTTAAGATAGTGTCTGGTCCAAAAAAAGGCTTCAATAAATATTACCTATTATTATTCAGTGACATTTTAATCCTAAGCATAATGCCAGCTGGGCAGATATGCTATGGGTATGAAATGTTTACCCAAGAACAAGTAAATTCTTTCTTTAAAAAATAACAGTATATTATCAGTCCTCTCAAATAAATTTCTAGTGTGCTGAAAAAAGGCATTCTCTCTCTCTCTCTCTCTCTCTGGGTGGATCATTATCCCAGAATATATTTCATTCCGACCTGAGATTGGACTTCAGTGTTGTCATGGAGAAAACACTTCTGATCGCAGTGGGCCCCTTACCTTTCTACAGAGAATTTATTTACGCGAATGTCCCTTTTTGCTTCCAGGCTGTGGCTTCAGAGCTTGGAGATCTGTTATCATCAAACGTCCTTGTTTCTGGGCTTTGCGGATCTTTTTTCCAGTCCACTCCCACGGGGTCGTTTAGATGGTCTTTAGTATGAGCTCTCTTTCTCCCTCTGCAGACTTTCTTTCAGAAATAGTGCTTTTTTTTTTCCCCCTCAACAATTTGAACATGTTCAGTGTTTCTTCCCAAGCAGTTTTATGAACAGAACCAATACAGACAGAAGGGGAGAGAGTAACACAAAGACTAGGTAAGAGGTTGGAGTGGAGGCTCTGGGCCTCATCCAGCCGGTCTCGTGGAGAAAGGCTTTCCTGGTAGAACGGCTGGAATAGGATTGGTTTTGTTTCTGGTGCTCCACCAATGAATCTTTTACTTGCAAACCTTTTCCTAGAAATCTTTGAGCCTCCAGGACTCCCACCCAAAGCCAGAGTTTCTAGAGATGTGGTCTTGGGGCTGACTTGGGGCACCCTGAGCAGACTTCCAGAAGGAATCAAAAGACAAAATGTCTCTAGACTATCCAGGAGTTTCTGTTTCCATGAGATTTCTATAAAGGGCAGGAAGGACGAGTATGAGGGCCCTGCGTCTCCCCTAATGACGTGGAGCATCGCCCCAACCCCTGCTGTGGATCTCAGCGGGGGCGGCGGGGGGAATAGCAGGAAGAAGGCACGAGGCTGGAACCCAGACAGTGACACCAGCATCTCCATCTCTGTAGCCAGGAGCTTCCCCATCCCACTTAAGGATGCGGATAAGGAGTGAAACCCATCCACCTGCTGAATTCACATCTCTGGGTGCCCCAGGCATCCCGGCCTGCAGTCTGCCTGAGCCCCATCTCCAGGTGTTCAATAATGCAGCAGGATTTAGCTGCACCAAAGTGTCACCTGTCTAGGTGAGTCGTGCCAGTGTCTATCTGAAGTGACAGCCGTCTCCGAGTCCCGGCGTCGCTCACCGACTCCTCTCTCATCATCCCACGTTGGGAAGGTAACGTTTTCGACAAGGTTGTTCCCTGTTGCCTGGCTCGTTTCCTGCCCTTCCCCCATCCCCTCCTCACCCCTGAGCGCACCTGATCAAAGCATCATCGCTGACAAAGGTTTCCTCTTCCAAATTAAGTGAGCCCAGCCAGCCTAGCAGACTTTACGAAGAAAGCAAGGGAAATGCTGAGCACCGAGTTAATGAATCTGGCAACAGGGAGGACGTACGGGGCCTGGATATAGGGTCCAGCGACGGTCATCCCTCCTTGCACTTCCTGTAAGGAGCACAGAGGAGCGGGTTATGTGGAGCGCGGCTCACATCTGTCCTGCCGTGCCGTGGTTATCTGTAGAAGTAATGGAAACAGGCTAAAGACTTCCATTCTGGTGTTGCCGGTGGGGATGGAAATGAACCTGCCAGTGAAATCACCTCGGCAGAGCTGAGCGGGGAGGGGCCTAAACTCGCGCGTCCGCACTCCCTTTGGAGGCGGGAGCCCTAAGGAGAGTGCTGGGAGGTATAGTTCATCAGATGGGAGAGGAAGAGCAAGTCAATCTCAGAGATTAGCATCGCGGCAGGGTTGCCAGTGCAGGGCGCTGTGCCCTCCTGGGGAGACCTCTGCTAATGACTCGCTCTTTTCCTTCCACGGTGGGGTGGGGGCCGTGAGGAGGGGCAGGCTGCCATGAGGGTTATCTGCAAGTTCAAGGTGGTCTTAGGATGGCTCTGAGAACCCTGTCTTGAAAACTTAGAGGGAAGGAGGAGAACCTGCCTTGTCTTTATTTCCCTGTAATTATAAAGGAGCCACTTTTAGAACTCGGGAATTGGTGATGGACAGGGAGGCCCGGCGTGTGGCAGTCCATGGGGTCGCAAAGCGTTGGACACGACTGAGCAACTGAACTGAACCCGCGCTGCTTGAAAAGTCGTTTTACTCCCTTCCTTGTCCATGTGAGCAAGAGCCCTTTTATTTGAATTGCTGAAGTGCTGTTTAACCTTCTTTCAAAGCTGGAACAGGATTCGGCTTCCCTGGGTAGCCACCCTGCTTCTAGAAAAATTGGATCTTCTAGTGAGAGGAACACCCTGCGTGCCACGTGTGCGGTGACGTCCTTGTAAATTCAAGTATGCTAACGTGGGTTATTCCACGTGTTTCCCTACTAAAATGCTGTATTCGTACTTTGTATTTTCCAGTATCACTATCTTTCTTCCGACGCTATTAACTTAAAATCCGAGCAAGTTAAAAATGGAAACATTTCGTTTTCTAGCCTTTTAGCTACAGGCCAGTATCTGAATGATTCCAAGTACCTAAATTGGGGGGCATGGCAGAAGCTGAGCGTCTTTGATGGAGAGAACCCATCTCTTCGTTTTCATCAGAATGTGTGTCCCCAGTAGGGACAGGTGTGGATGAGCACCGGTTGCCTTGTATTTCTAGTAACCAGGCTGTTGTCTGCAGGGTTGAGAAGGAGAGTCTTCAAGCTGACTTTAAGGAAGGAAGTCGTGATGGGGAAAGGCTTTCTTCTGTTGTTGCTTCTGCTCTTTCAGCGAGGCGCCTACATTATATTCATCTTTCCCAGGAACAATGGTCGCGAGCGGGCAGAGTTCTGGAGAATTCGTCTCCCAGGGAACAGAAAGAAGGACTCACAGGGAAACACCCTTGTATTGTGCGTAATTGGGGTGCAGATTGAGACGCAGGTTTGTGGGGGGATTGCAGACCTAATTGCTCAGAGCCAAGGTTACTGAGACTCAGGGGAATTGAAACTTTGCTATACTTAAACGTGAAAAAGCAAAGACTTCTCCCCATTCTTCAAATGACTGTTGACTGTCAGAGCAAATCTTGTCTTCTTTAAAGAAACAAAGATGTTCGAAAAACATGTTGGCCTGTGATTTGAGAAACAGGGTCTAGATCTCATTTGCTGACGGCGTGTGCCTCGTGGTATAATTGCCATGTGAGAGGAACATATTTTTCCAGACAATATGTGTGTGTTTACACTGTAAACCATCAGGGCACACGTTGGTGGTGTCAGAGTCAACTCTAGCAGGGACGGTCTATGTCGCCTTCTGTCCCCTTGCATCAGAAGACGCGGGGCTTTATCTGGCTAGGGATGGCAGCGCATCTTTAGGGACACTGGCATCCAGAAGGCACCTTTTATGGCAAAAGATACTAACAAGAGTTAATTTATTTTTAACAAGTGAAGTCTAGCTTTAAGAAGTTGTCTCATTCTCATTTAGGGGGTGGTGGGGAGGTCTTTGTATTTTTTATTCCCTCCCACCTGCACACACCCGTACGCCCATGTGAGGCTGGCGGCTTCCTGCTTGGCGTGTGCTCGTCCCGTCGGCCTCTGCATGTCGTCTGGCATGTGGCAGGACCCACCGCGCGTGTTCACCGCGTCACACTCCACGCCACGTGCTGGGCTCGGGAGGGCTGGGGCGGTGGTGGTGGCGGAGGGGAGTGATGGCAAAGCTGTTTTGACACAAAAAGAAGTAGCAGAGATGATGATTTGAAGTCTTTGTTTTATTTGATGGGAGGAATGTCATTTCTTTCTGTAAGTGATTGTAGAAGAAGAATTTTATGCTGCAGTTACTGTTTCTACGCTTATTCATTCATCAGATTTCCTCAGGGTGGGGTGGGTGAGGGCAGAGGGGAGCTGAGGGTTCTAGCAGAGAAAATGCAGCTGCGTTGAGTTGATTCTGTTTTCTGTGATTCAGTAGCTGCTCACATCCAAATCTTTTAAGGCTAAACAGCTGTATTCATTCACCTCGCGACATATATTGCTCTGTTTCATCACTAGAAAGAAAAAATGTCTACAGATATTTTAATGTATTCTGTATATTTGTATCCGTGTGAATTTTTAGAAAATTGTAGCTCGTGATGAAAACAAAGTATCATGACCAGTAATTACTCTGTCCAAGCTTGGATGTTTCTGTATGTCTTTCTCAGTCTCTCTGTCTCTGTGTAGGCAAAATTTCCAAAAGCGTCTAGGAGAGCAACTAGGAGAATTAACATAATAGTCAGAATAAACCCAGTTATTACGATGCATGTTTGCATGCTAAGTCATGCCTGACTCTTTGAGACCCCATGGACTGTAGCCCGCCAGGCTCCTCTGTCCACAGGACTCTCCAGGCAAGAACACTGGAGTGGGTTGCCATGCCCTCCTCCAGGGGATCTTCCCGACCCAGGGATCAAACTTGCGTCTCCTGCAGCTCCTGCATTGCAGGGAGATTCTTCACCGCTGAGCCACTGGGGAAACCCAATTATGATAAGAGAATGATCTTTTCTGATATGATAGTGTGGATGTAACTGATTCAGACACCATTATTGTTATTAAGGGGATTTCAAGAAAGTCAGGTGCACCTGACCTTGTGTTAAGCACCCAGCCAAGTGCAGCAGTAATTATGTAGGGCAGGTTTGTTCTCCATCTATCATTTGGTACATAATTTATATCGATCGTAATATAAAGACAAAAATTCTCCTAACTTCATGTTAACAGTAGGTGTGTCATTGAGCCCTGCAGGGGTATACCCTGCACTGCTCACACCCAGACCTCAGTCCACAGGGACCTGATGTTTCCTGTCTTTTCCTGTGTGTTTATGAGAATACGCTGCTGGATGTGAATGGGGAGATACATGTCTGAGATGTAAGTCCCGCATGGGGTTCGGGATATGGCGCGTTACATTACTTTATTCTCGTTTAAACCACTTGAAGAGCTGTTTCATGCCCAGGTCTCCTCTCCAAATTTCTGAATGTCATCCATCGGGGTGAATCTTACTCTCTCTGATGAAAGTGTTTTCTCATTTCAGGTGGTAGAAATCTAGGTCAGGACCTGGTTTCAGACCTACTTGGCTAATGCTGGGTTTGTAGACCCAGACTTATCACACTGTCCTAACATGGTCTTTATCCCACCCAAAATGAGAGGCAGTAACTGAAAATGTTGATTTCCCCGTGCTTGGCATTGGAAGTGCATGTCTTAGAGACAGCTGGCTCTTCAGCGTGGATCAAGAAAACATTTGCCTTGTCTGTTAACACACAGTCCATTAGTAGTGAGATAGCTGTTTTGCTTTCTTGGGTTCATACAGAAGTTATTTATCTTTTGTTCTTCGTTTCAACTTCTCTTTTAATTTTTCAAGATTCTCATAAATTTTTTTCTTTTCTTTTTCCTCCTAACACTGCTGAAAATCAGAGAAGGTTTTCAGTCTTTTTAACTGAGACTTAAGCTCTGATTTGTGCTTTGTCATTTGCTGAGTGACATTGTTGTAACTGCAGCAAAGTCCAGACATGAGAGTCATATCTGGTGTGCTTGCTGGGAGAGGTACCCTGAAATGAGTTTGTTTGTTTCCCACTTACCTTGAATTCCAGGCCAGGGAGAAAGGGGACATGTTATACTTATTTTAAGGGGGTTACCTGTGGATTTCTAATTAGAATTGGGTAAAACCTATAGGCCATTTTATTTGGAGACTCCACAATTCTAAAGCAGGGCCTCTGTCTGGTTTTACATAAAGAAATCCTTGTTATCAATCAGGTGGTTTAGCAAACCTGCACACAAGCCATTGGAGCCAGACCCCTAAATTTGGCCAAAGTGACAGAAAAAGTCTCACTTCTTCCGCATCAGAGCGAAAACGGCCTTTCAGATTTGCTTGACAGATTGTCAACCTTCCCGCGAAAAAATCAGAGCTGAGGTTCGTAAATTAACATCCATCCCACTTGTATTTAATGTTCTTTCTGAGAAGCAAGGGATGGGTTGACTCCTTATCTGCTTTCTCTGCATTTTCTATTTCCCAGTGTCTTCTGACCTTCGTCAGAACTACCGGCTGTCTTTGTAACACAGGTGAGGCTACTTCAGAAGTGATCAGTGGTAAATTTGGAAGAAAAGTGTGTTCTGCGAGATTTTACAATCAGTTGAAGCTGTGCTTTTATCACGGAGGTGTGCCTAAGCCCCTTTTGTGAACTGGCCCCTTGGAGTAGATATATTTTGGTATAACGGCCATCTGTCCATGGGTTTGCCAGTCTGAAACCTAGTTTGATGTACATAAACATGTAATTTGGTCTGACTGTATAGTTTCACCAGGTGGCAATACAATAGCCACGTTTGGTCTTTGCTGTGAGCCGGAGCCCAAGCAGAGAGCCAAGGCCTGGGTTTCACAGTTGTCACTTTTGAATTTTCCTTTCCCTCGTTCACAGCCAGCTCTCAATTATGTGTGCTAATGAGGAAAAGAGAGCTTGGATAAACAAAGCTCCCCAACCCGATTCTGGTCGTGTATTCCCCCCCTGCCCCCTCGGGCCTGGGAAAGAGCCTTGTGCTTGCTGGGAGAGGTACCCTGAAATGAGTTTGTTTGTTTCCCACTTACCTTGAATTCCAGGCCAGGGAGAAAGGGGACATGTTATACTTATTTTAAGGGGGTTACCTGTGGATTTCTAATTAGAATTGGGTAAAACCTATAGGCCATTTTATTTGGAGACTCCACAATTCTAAAGCAGGGCCTCTGTCTGGTTTTACATAAAGAAATCCTTGTTATCAATCAGGTGGTTTAGCAAACCTGCACACAAGCCATTGGAGCCAGACCCCTAAATTTGGCCAAAGTGACAGAAAAAGTCTCACTTCTTCCGCATCAGAGCGAAAACGGCCTTTCAGATTTGCTTGACAGATTGTCAACCTTCCCGCGAAAAAATCAGAGCTGAGGTTCGTAAATTAACATCCATCCCACTTGTATTTAATGTTCTTTCTGAGAAGCAAGGGATGGGTTGACTCCTTATCTGCTTTCTCTGCATTTTCTATTTCCCAGTGTCTTCTGACCTTCGTCAGAACTACCGGCTGTCTTTGTAACACAGGTGAGGCTACTTCAGAAGTGATCAGTGGTAAATTTGGAAGAAAAGTGTGTTCTGCGAGATTTTACAATCAGTTGAAGCTGTGCTTTTATCACGGAGGTGTGCCTAAGCCCCTTTTGTGAACTGGCCCCTTGGAGTAGATATATTTTGGTATAACGGCCATCTGTCCATGGGTTTGCCAGTCTGAAACCTAGTTTGATGTACATAAACATGTAATTTGGTCTGACTGTATAGTTTCACCAGGTGGCAATACAATAGCCACGTTTGGTCTTTGCTGTGAGCCGGAGCCCAAGCAGAGAGCCAAGGCCTGGGTTTCACAGTTGTCACTTTTGAATTTTCCTTTCCCTCGTTCACAGCCAGCTCTCAATTATGTGTGCTAATGAGGAAAAGAGAGCTTGGATAAACAAAGCTCCCCAACCCGATTCTGGTCGTGTATTCCCCCCCTGCCCCCTCGGGCCTGGGAAAGAGCCAAACCAGGAGCTTCTCTGTGTGTGCACCCACTCTGGGCCCCCGCCTTCCTCTGGGCCGCTGTGATCAGGAAGTCTGCAGGAGGGCAGTGGAAGGCACTTCCCGAATAATCCGCTGCCCAAACCTCACGTCTACACAGCAAAGAGGCCAGCCACGGGCCCGCTTTCCCTGGGACGAGAAGATGCCCATCGTGGGCACTTCTTGGCTCCTCTTAAGGGTCTGATCGCAGGGCTGGATGAGCTGAGTGGAGCTTGGTGATGAGGGCGGTGTGTCTAACGTTCCTACACATCCTTCCTGCAGCCCCAACGCTGGGGAGACGGAGGCCCCAAGGACGGAATCCGTGAGTGGAGCACGTGGGTCAGTCTGTCCCTTCTGTGAGTCTGTCCTCAGATGATGACAGGGGTCTGTCCTTCAACCCGGAACCACAACGGTGGCCCTGCAGCCTGGACCCAACGGGCGTGGGCAGGTGAACGGCACCCCCAGCCCCTGTGCACTTGGGGTCACTCTTGCACTTGCCGGGTGGGACAGATATGGTGGGGGAGTGTCTCTGTGGCCCCTTCCTCCCTGGTGCCAACATGGCAGGAGCAAAGGACTCCGTCCCGCCTGCTGCTGAAGCCCTGTGGTCTTGCCTCCAGACACCCTGGGGTCCAGCCTGCAGACCTGCACAACTCTGTCCACCTGCCCCAGACCCGTATTCTCAAGCAAAACCCATTAGTTTCTGGATCTTCTGAGGTTCCTGATTCGAGCCCAGTTTTGGAAGGTGGGGGCAATTTAGAGGGGGGGTGGGTGGAGAGAGAGGCTTAGGCACTGCTTTCAAAGAATCCCTTGAAACCCTTGGCATCTGTGGCCGGCTCATCGTCAGTGTGCTCACGTGACCACAAGCACCATGGGGTAGGGTGACACTGACCAGAGCTTGGTCCGAGTACCCCTAGAAAGGGTGGTGTGTGAAGAGGGGGGAGGCGAGGGCTGCTTGGGGAGGCACGTGCACTTCTTTCCAAAACTGATGCTGCTGGGCCCGTGCATCCAGGGGAGGAGCCGGTCAGAAGGGCGTCCAGTGTGAGGACCTAGGACCGACACCCCCCGCCCCCAGCTACCCGTGGGTCTGTATTTCCTTGCGTCCCTTGTAAATTAGAGTTGAAAAGTTAATTTATAATACATGGTAAACAGGGAAATAGCCAAAGAATAAGAGCTTATGGGGATAAATACCGTGGAGGAGTGTGTGATAAAGTAGGAATCCCGGGAGTCTAGAAATGGACAGGGACCATGTTGGTGGAAGACGGAGTGATGGAGCCTTGTCGGGTAGCAGCCCGCAGGCAGTGCAGCGCTGGGTGAGCTTGGCGACTGAGGGCCTCAGGAGAGGCCCTGCCAGCTCCTCGCCTGTCAGTGGAACCTGCGGCCCTCTCTCGGGGGAAGGCTGGGTGGAGACCCCACTGGGGGCGGTGAGGGAGCAAGAGTGGGGTGGGAAGGAGACAGGCGGCAGATACGCGGGCAGACTCTCGGTGCCCCCGAGATCCTGCTGTAGGAACCCCGATACCACCTGCACCCCTCTGACGTTCTCTCGTTTCTTACCTTTTAGCACGAAAAAAAACAAAAGTCACAAAGAACAAAGCCCTTCCCACATTCCCGCCCCCAGGCTGGGCCTTGCCCTTCTCCGGCTCCCTAATTCCCAAGGTCTGGCTAGTGGCTGTTTCCAGCTATTTTATTCCAGAAATGGTGTGAAACGGCTAATTCATGTGTGTTGAACTGAAAACACTGAAGATTTTGAAAACAGAGCTATTTACTAAGAGCGACTTCAGTCAACAAACCCATATATTCATTATCTAGAAAAAAACTATTAATATTTTCTAAGATAATTTTTCCATTGTGCTGTGAATAGGTTTGTCTTCTGCTTTTTCCATTTAATGAATCTCTCCTTGTGATTAAAACAAAGTTTCAATGTTGCATCATAGGTATAAGCAACACATCACCCACTAGATATTTCTCTCCTCTTACTCTTTTTTTTCGTTGGGATTCTCTCATTCATAACAGCATGAAGGGCACATAAAAGTGTCCTAAATACTGATACAGAATTAGAAAGTGGAAGTGTGTGTCGCTTAGTCATGTCCGACTCTTTGTGAATCCATGGACCATAGCCCACCAGGCTCCTCTGTCCATGGGATTTCCCAGGCAAGAATACTGCAGTGGGTAGTCCTTCCCATCTCCAGGGGATCTTCTCAACCCAGGGACTGAACCCGGGTCTCCCACACTGCAGGCAGATTCTTTACCACTGAGCCACCAGGGATACGGAATTACTTGGGGTCACTACTTCATTCACAAGCGTTTACTCCAAGTGTTTTCGGCACTGAGGTGCTAACACAACAAAGGATAGTAACTGGGTCCTGAGATGGTGAGTGGGGGCCTCGGGCTGGGAGTCAGATGGCCCGCCTCTGAGTCCTGAGCCCCTCATCTGTCTGTCTCCTGTGTGACCTGGGGGGAGTTGGTCAACTTCTTGAGAATCCATTTCCTCATCTGCAAAATGGGCTTATTAGGGACACTGCCTTGTGGGGTTGTGAGGGTTAAAATGAGGTGAAGAAATGAAAATGCCCAGCCTGGGAGGTGGGCAGGAGTGCCCAGCAGTTTTAATTAAACGAGCAAGTTCACAGTTTGATGATGAGGACAGACAGGTAAACATCTCTTAATTCCACAGGGAATGAATTCCAGGAGGGGATTAAGCAGCTTCACGAAAGAGGTGACATCCGAGCTTCCTGTTAAGGAGGAGCGTCGTCCCCAGGCAGAGAAGCAGAGGTTGGGGGTGGTGCCCCCGGGACCGGGGTGCTCAGGGGCTGACACGTGGTAGAGGGAGGGATTTGCACCGTCTGTGCTACTCCTGGGCTTGTAACAAAGATCTTAGCTCAAGGGTCACGGAGGAAGAGCGTGGCCAGACAAGAGGGAAGAGCCCAGCTTGGAGGCTGCTGCAGTGTCTGGTGACGGGCCTGGCGGGGGCGGGGTCCACATTCGGGCGGAGGCCACGTCGGGTACAGGGCTGGAGAACAGGAGGCGCTGAGGATAACTCGCCTTTCTGGCATGGATAGCTTGTGTGCGGTGGTTCAGTAACCACTGAGCTAGGAGACTCCTAACTCGGGAGGAGGAAGTGAGCTTTTACTGGGGCACCCCTCTAGGTCTGGAGGGGCAGGGGAAGCCATGAGTCTGTCTGTAGTTGACTGGGGGTGCCCATGGGGCACCCACATTTGATAGATCAGGTCATAGCAGCTGGAGCTCCTTCTGTGTGCCCGACGCCACATGGGCTCAGACAACACTCAGGAGGGCTTCACGGAGCCCAGCCTCTCCTGATGGGGCAGGAGAACCTGAGGGCCCCTCCGGAGGGGCTTCACACTGACATGGATCTGGTGGTCATGGGCGTGCCCTGGAGGAGTCAGGGAAGAAGTCAAAGTCGGCCGGAAAGAGGCCGCAGAGGGACCCGGCAGGGGGACAGGCAGGGTGGATGCAGGAAGCTGCACCCTAACCCTGGAGAGCATAGTCAGCTCCCAGGAGTGTAACTGGGCCAGGGAGTCGGGGGGACTGTATCCCCATGGGGCGTCAGGGAGCTGGGCGTGCTCAGCCCGATAAGGGCATGCTGGCAGGCCCCCGGCTGCACACCAGGTCCCCTAGAGCTCCTCAGCTCTGCTTGTCTCCCCTGGGAGATGAGCCCCAGAAGGCAGGCATGTTAGGCGTCCCCCACCTCTCCACCCCCTGGAAAATGGGGGACCGGTGTCCGAGGATGGAATGACAGAAACCAGTGCCCCTTAGGACGCCAAGGCGGTTCTAGCAGTGACTGTCGCCCTGGGTCTGGAGAGGGCGGAGTGAGAAGCATTTGAGTTCAGCCTGGGGCTCCTGGGTGCAGACGGGTCAGTGTCGGGGGTGGGGAGGACAGGCTGGGATGGGCCAGGCTCTGAGGACACCCGCTCTGCTGGGACGTGGATATGCATGACCGGTGAGTGCTGAACACCCCCTGGAGGTAGAGGGAGCCCCCCTCTGTGTTTCCAGAGGAAGAGGAAAGCGGTCTGCTCACTCTGCACCCCCAATGGTGCCTGCTGCGGGCGGGCGATGGAGCTTGTGGCCGTCCGTTGAGGGGGCAGCAGCCTGCAGGTGGTGCAGCGCTGGGCAATGCGCCAGTACAGCACCGGGCTCCCCAGCTGAGGCACATGCGTCCGGTCAAAGGCTTCCTTTCAGTCCGTTGCTGGTGTGGATCTTCTTTTCACAAAAGTGGACCATCTGGGTCTAGTGGGCGGCCTCCCCACTAGGTGATCACCTTCTAGGTGACCCCAGAGTGTGGCTCAGAGGGCGCACGGCGGGGGGCGGCTGGGAGTCCGGCCAACACCCCGGGGACCCGGTGCCTCTGTCTTCAGAGGGCTCTGCCCAGGATGCCCGAGGCCTCAAGTGTCCCCATCGGAATCCTCAGAGCTAGGCCTGGTGTCTAGGCCAGGCCCAGGGGGCCTGCAGGCGGTGGGTGTGACCGGAGCTTCGGTCTTCTGGCTGAGGGCCCCAGCCGTGGGCACTTGGGACCCTGGACTGTCCTAAACCTGTAGTGGTCATGGGGAAAGGAGAAAGCGGTCGAGTTCACAGTCAGTTTCCTGGGGGGCCACAGCCTCAGGCAGGCCGCTGTGCAGGTGTGGACGTCTCTGTGACCCTGTGGGCTCACGCTGATTATTTTTCACGCTCTCAGAGCAGGACCCACGGGCTGTGGTTCCCTGAGCCGTTAGTGGACCGGGCAGGACTGCCGTCATCTGGGAAGCAGCTGTGGATGTGCCTGCTGGTCATGCCGCTGCCCAGGTGCGGGGCAGCCCCGTGGAGACGTGGCGGGCAGGCAGGGAGCTAAAAGGCCCGGCGGAGCGTGCACCTGTGTGCAGAGCCCTTGGGCGGGCGTGGACGCTCCCGTGTGGCTCCCTCCTGCCCCACGTCCAGCCTCTGGGCAGCCGCCTCCTTCTCTGTCTCTTCATCAGTGTCCCTGAAAACGCAGCGCTGCCCGCCACATTCCCTCGGGGTCCGGCTCTGATAATGTGATAATGAGTGATTCTACTTAATGAGACACCCTCTCAGGTCATATCAGTGCATTTTAATAGGGCCTTTCTGGAAATATCTTAACCCTAAATTTCCCAGGTAGTTGATGGAACACTAGTTGTTTCCACCAAAAAAAGAAAGAAAGAAAAGAGAAAGAAGTAAAAGCACGCTGCTCAGATCAGTTAAGTGGTACGGGCAGTTACGTCCCCCTGGGAACTGACAAGACCTGTCACATGGTGAAGGATCTGAAATGCTCTGCAGTAAACAGCCAGGTTCCATCCAGGCGTTTATATGCCCTCCATCCCTCTCATTCCCTGGACAGCTGTCAGCAGCCCGGGCTTCTTCTGGGAAACTCCGCTTTCACCCTGAGAAGTCACCCTCTGTGCAGCTTGGCCCGTAGTAGGCCATTGTAGTACCTACTATAGGCATTGTTAGGTTAAAAAGTTTTTTATTGTGTGAAAATATTTGTAACTTGGAAGTTACTATTTTAACCATTTTATGGGCATGGCTCAGTGGCATTAAGTTTACATTGTTATGCAGCCAAATCCAGCATCCATCTCCAGATCTTTCCATCTTCCCACATTGAAACTCTCAACCCATTAAACACCAACTTCTTTTTTTTCCCCCTCTCTTTTGAACTTTTTATTTTGTATTGGAGTATAGCTGAGTATTTCTTTGAAAGGAGTGATGCTAAAGCTGAAACTCTAGTACTTTGGCCACCTCATGCGAAGAGTTGACTCACTGGAAAAGACCCTGATGCTGGGAGGGATTGGGGGCAGGAGGAGAAGGGGACCACAGAGGATGAGATGGCTGGATGGCATCACTGACTCGATGGGCGTGAGTCTGAGTGAACTCCGGGAGTTGGTGATGGACAGGGAGGCCTGGCTGCAATTGATTCATGGGGTCGCAAAGAGTCGGACAAGACTGAGCGCCTGAATTGAACTGAACTGAACTGACGACTGAGCGCCTGAACTGAACTGAACTGATAGCTGAGTAACAATGTTGTGATAGTTTCAGGTTACCGCATACATGTGTCCTCTCCCTCTGAAACTCCCCTGCCATCCAGGCTACCACATAACACTGAGCAGAGTTCCCTGTGCTATACAGTAGGTCCTTGCTGGTTATCCGTCTTAAATATAGCAGTGTAATAGCTAGCTTTCCATTCCTCCCTGTCCCCCGACCCTGGAAACCACCGTTCTCTTCCTGTCTCTGTGAGTAGACCTCACTACTCTAGGTGTCTCATGTAAGGGGACTCCTAAGTATTTGTCTTTTGTGACTGGCTTAAAGGCTTCCCAGGTGTCTCAGTGGTAAAGAATCCGCCTGCAATGCAAGAGATGTGGGTTCCATCCCTGGGTCAGGAAGATCTCCTGGAGAAGAAAATGGCAACCCACTCCAGTATTCTTGCCTAGGAAATCCCATGGATAGAGGAGCCTGGCAGTCCACAGTACACAGGGTTGTAAAAAAGTTGGACATGACTTAGTGATGAAACCTAACATTGTTATACTGAGCATAATGCCCCTGATTTACTCCATACTGAAGCATGCATCAGACCCTCCTTACTTTTAAAGGCTGAGTAATATCCCATTGTGTGTGTAAACCACACTTTGTTCACCTGTTCAGCCATCAGTGGACATTCGGGTTGTTTCCGCCTTTCAGCTCTTGTGAACAATGCTGCTTTGTATATCCGGGGCTCTTTGACACCTGCCTGGTGTCCCCTGTGGGTGACTTCTGTTCCATCCAGGCAGGGGATGGTGGTGCTATGTTGCTTCCTCTTCTTTTAGTGGAGACTAGAGTATTTTTATCACTTACCATTAAAGTGTGTTTTTATTTATGGACACCATAGAATCCTGTCCATGGGGTATCTTTCCCTAAAAGTTGACAACCAGGTACCCCCATGGGGAGGCTCGTGAGGGACCCTGTTGCTTACAGAGGGAAGAGTCTGCAGGTGGAGGAGCCAGGGCCCCACCTGTTTCTTTCTCCCGTTGTCTTCCCATCCAGCTAGGATGGCCAGACCGATATCTCTAAGAAGAGGGCAGACGCTGCCCTTCTGTTGAAATGTGTTCACTTCAGCGGGGTTGGGGGGCTTGCCTTGGTGGGAACCTGTTTCCACCGCGGCGCTGCAGCGGGTCGGTGTATAAAGTGGGGGCGGCCTTGTAGCCCGGGCTGAGAAACGTCTTTTTAAAGATGGCGTGAGCGCTGGGGAGGCCGCGTCCTCGGGGTGCCATCCGCCTCTCACTGTGTTTCCTTGCTCTCTCCTAGCTTATGTTCCTGAGGAAGAACTGAAAGCAGCAGCGATAGACGAGGGGAGCGTGGAGGAGGATGGGCTGCCCGGGGATGCTCAGGAGGCCGACTTCACGTGCAGCGAGGAGGCGGAGATCAAGGAGACCCAGAGCTACCAGACTCCCCCATCAGCACGGCAACCAACCAGGACGCGGGCTACGGCTCGCCCTTCAGCGAACATAGCGACCAGCCTGCCCACTTCAAAAGCTCCTCCTCCAAGGAGGAGAAGGAGGAGCGCCAGGGCGCGGAGGGCGTCTCCTACCCCCAGGACAGCTTGGCCCAGATCAAGGC
>SJYC01112211.1:0-42872 GCA_006408675.1 Madoqua kirkii | reverse complement strand
TGAATCTATTTGTCACTTCCACTGTATAATCATAAGGAATTTGATTTAGGTCAAACCTGAATGGTCTAGTTGTTTTCCGTGCTGCTGCAGCTGCAGCTAGGTCGCTTCAGTCGTGTCTGACTGTGCAACCCCATAGACAGCAGCCTAGCAGGCTCCCCTATCCCTGGGATTCTCCAGGCAAGAACACTGAAGTGGGCTGCCATTTCCTTCTCCAATGCATGAAAGGGAAAAGTGAAAGTGAAGTCGCTCAGTCATGTCCGACTCTTAGCGACTCCATGGACTGCAGCCTACCAGACTCCTCTGTCCATGGGATTTTAATTTTTAATTTAATGAGATATAATTGACATGTGATGTTATATTAGTTTCCATTGCACAGCATAATGATTTGATGCATGTGTATGTTATTAAATGATCACCTCTGTAAGCCTAGTCAACATTTGCACTGCATAGTTACCATTTTTCTTACCCTGGGATGAGAACTTTTAAGATCTGCTCTTTTAGCAAGTTTCAAACATATGCGTGCTTAGTTGTTCAATTGTGTCCAACTCTTCATGACCCCATGGACTGCAGCACGCCAGGCTCCTCTGTCCATGGGGATTCTCCAGGCAAGAACACTGGAGTGGGCTGGCACGCCCTCCTCCAGAGGACCTTCCCAACCCAGGGGTAGAACCGAGGTCTCCTACATTGCAGGCAGATTCCTTAAATGTCATTAATTGCAGTCACTATGCTGTACATTACATCTCTGGTGTAGGTAAGTATAAAATAGATATTTTATAACTGAAAGTACATATTTTTTCTTTCCTTCACCCACCTTCCTATGTAATAATAAAAGTAAGAAAAGTTTGAAAAATTTTAATCCTTTATGATCTGTGTAATTTACGTATGGAATCATAACTTCCTGACACGTGTCTCAGGCCGTTAAGCTCAGTTTATACTGAGTAATGATTGACCAATTAATCATTATGCTTACCAAGTTCAACTTTTGGTTCTTTCAAGTCCTTAAAGTTATGGAAGACAAATATTTACTTATGTTTTGATTTGTTAACTTTAGGAGACAGTAGTACCCTAAATGGGTTTCCCCAATGACTCAGCAGTAAAGAATCCACCTGCAATGCAGGAGACATGGGTTTGATCCCTGGGTTGGAAAGATTCCCTGGAGAAGGGCATGGCTACTGCAGTATTCTTGCCTAAAAAATCTCATGAACAGAGGCACCTAGCAGGCTGTAGTTCATGGGGTCGCAAGGAGCTGGACATAACAAGTGACTGAGTGAGTGAAAGAGTGCCCTAAATACCTTCATTTTGTTTGTAATATATTGATTTAAAAATTAATTAAGTCAAATGTCCACTTTCAAAGCTATTTATTCTCCCTTTGGAGATTCCTATCCTTACTCAATTTTTGAGTCATGAATAATCTGGATGTGCAAAATTCCTGGATGGCAGGCTCAGATGTTGGTATGGAACCATGGGTTTTTGCATATCGAATGGCCTGGTTATGACTGCTTCTCAAGGTTGGAGCCTGGGCATTAAAATCTGAAATAATCTGTAGACAGAAATCTCAAGGAAAGGGTTTGCTTCAATCTTCAGGTTACTATGAAGTGTGTATTTTATTTAAGAGGGCATTCAAAGTGTCCCCTCATGGTGATTATCTTAAATATTCAGTTCAGTTCAGTTCAGTCGCTCAGTCATGTCTGACTCTTTGTCACCCCGTGGACTGTAGCACACCAGGCTTGCTGGTGCATCACCAACTCTCAGAGCTTACTCAAACTCATGTACATTGAGTCAGTGATGCCATCCAACCATCTTATCCCCTGTCGTCCCCTTCTCCTCCCACCTGCAATCTTTCCTAGCATCAGGGTCTTTTCCAATGAGTCAGCTCTTAGTATCAGGTGGCCAAAGTATTGGAATTTCAGTTTCAACATCAGTCCTCCCAGTGAATATTCAGGACTGATTTCCTTTAGGATGGACTGGTTGGATCTCCTTGCAATCCAAGGAATCTCAAGAGTCTTCTCCAACACCACAGTTCAAATACTTATCTTAAATATTAATATAAGGTGAATGTTCATCTTTAAGTTCTGGTTACACTGGAAGTTCACAGTGTGACCGGGTGTAGCATCCTGTTGCTTGTTGTCATGGAAGTCTTGCAATGTCACAAAAGCCTGACAAAACCGGAAGCTGCAGAGAGACGCCCACGTTGCCTTCACTCTAGCTGCTCAGAAGAGCATGTTTCAAAAAGAGGAATCATAAAGTCATGGACGACCTCTTCCTTTTCTTAAAATTTTTGTTTTGTAAAAGCATGCCCCATTCTTTTTTTCTGAGACACTTAGATTTTTTAATTGCTTGTTATCTGCTTCTAGAGGCTTTCCTTGTCAAGAATCGGATCCCGTATCAGGACAAGAAAGTCTGATATTTCAGACACTGATTTAAAAGTCCTCCATTTGGCCAGTGGTTTCTGTGCCAGAAGAGTCTTAACGGCATTGCTTTGACGTGAATGGATGCAGCTGACGTTCAGGTGACCTTGGCAATGTGCTTGCTCCCTCCTCCGAAGTGACCTTGGCAATGCACTCGCTCAGTGCCCCTCTCGCAGGTGGCCCGGATGGCATTCATTTCCACTCTGCCAGGTGTCATCGGGCACTTCCTAGGAGCAAGTGTGGCCCTTCTTAAGCTGCAACTCCTCAAAGTCAAGTAAATGTTTTTCTTCTGTAGGGATAACATTTAGCCTTCTCACTCTCTTTCCAAGAGCTTCCTTCTTGAAAATTCCCATTTCCTAGAACTCTTCAGAAGTGCAGACTCTCAGCATAGAGAAGCCAGGCGGGAGGAGCCCGTGAGAGAGCAGGTGCAAGGCCCCGGGGGCCTGTGGCTGGATACTCAGCCTGCACGCACGGTGGGAAGACGTGGCCTGTGTGTCCCAGTCGGGACAACAGTGGGAGAGCTGAGGTTCGAGGGAAGCTCGGGCGCAGGGCCTCCATAGATGGGACACACTGGGGAACTGTTTTGAGTCTGTGTTCCTGGTCTCCACAGTGATTTTGAAAGCGGATGGTCATGCTGCCATCTGTTTAAGGAGGTGTGGTGAGCGGACAGGTTGACCTCAAGAAGAGAGAACGTGCCGGCAAGAAGGCAGAATCAGGCCACTGGCCCAGTGGGGCAGCTGGTGATATGTAATAGGTACAGGCCTGAGCGTCCTGCGTGGGTGTAACTGGGACTGAGTGGTTCGAAGCCGGAAGGAGCAGGAATGATGAGGCGTGCTGTGTGGCGGTCTCAGGCTGGTGAATGGAGGTATGGTTCTCTCTACCGGTGATGGTCTGCAGATTCATTTGGTAAGAAAACATGAGCAAAGAGAGGATGAGAGCGTGGCCTTGCTAGGGTTAAAGATCCTTTAGCTTTAGAGAGAATGTATAAAAGAAAATCTCTTTCTGAAGTAATTTATGGAAATGCTGTGCTCCTTTGAAGGCTCCGTGTCACCGCGTGGCACTGCGCAACGTTCTCTTTCTTCACCTGTCAGGCAAAGACCACCTCGAAGAGTCTCACTGCTGATTACTAGTTAATTGTCATTAATAAGTGACAACTGACATTATGGGGGCTTAATGCAGAGAGAACAGAAAAGAGCCACAGATATTCTAATGAGCTGACTCCTACGTGCCCTCTATTGTTGTCGAGAATGAGGAGCTGTCGTCATTGTTCAGGAGATGGGCTTCAATTGCTCTGGAAAATATTCTCTTTTAATTTCTTTATGCAGAGATAATTCCTGGTACTCTGTATTTCTCCCTCTCCCAGCCCCCTCTTCTTTGAGCATGCACGTACATGTGTGCACACACACACACACACACACACACATATACACACACACAGAGACACACGGTGCACACTTTCCCACTCTCCTGTGAGCAAGCTTAAAACTCCCATGAGCTCTTACAACTTGTCCGTGGGCAGAGCAGTGGGACCCTGTAACAAAGCGATTCAGTATCCTAGTCATCAATGACTTGGATGGGGACCCAGGTGGAAAGGGTCAGAGCTGAGAAAAGAAGGGTGGCAGGAAGGTGGAGAGGAAGAATTGATTTAACAGGAAAAGATGCACCAGTTGCCAGGGGAGAGCTGCATGTGTTGACCAGGAACTTGTGAACACACATCACAGCCCATTTACCCCAGAGGAACGTTTCTCTTCCAAGCCCTGAGAGCTGTAAAACACTGACAACGACCATCCCCCACCAAATCCCCATAGAGTCCTCCAGAAGACAAGCCGGAGATGAGGGGAGATGATTCAATAGGCATCGAACTGAGTGGTTCGAAGCCGGAAGGAGCAGGAATGATGAGGCGTGCTGTGTGGCGGTCTCAGGCTGGTGAATGGAGGTATGGTTCTCTCTACCGGTGATGGTCTGCAGATTCCATTTGGTAAGAAAACATGAGCAAAGAGAGGATGAGAGCGTGGCCTTGCTAGGGTTAAAGATCCTTTAGCTTTAGAGAGAATGTATAAAAGAAAATCTCTTTCTGAAGTAATTTATGGAAATGCTGTGCTCCTTTGAAGGCTCCGTGTCACCGCGTGGCACTGCGCAACGTTCTCTTTCTTCACCTGTCAGGCAAAGACCACCTCGAAGAGTCTCACTGCTGATTACTAGTTAATTGTCATTAATAAGTGACAACTGACATTATGGGGGCTTAATGCAGAGAGAACAGAAAAGAGCCACAGATATTCTAATGAGCTGACTCCTACGTGCCCTCTATTGTTGTCGAGAATGAGGAGCTGTCGTCATTGTTCAGGAGATGGGCTTCAATTGCTCTGGAAAATATTCTCTTTTAATTTCTTTATGCAGAGATAATTCCTGGTACTCTGTATTTCTCCCTCTCCCAGCCCCCTCTTCTTTGAGCATGCACGTACATGTGTGCACACACACACACACACACACACACATATACACACACACAGAGACACACGGTGCACACTTTCCCACTCTCCTGTGAGCAAGCTTAAAACTCCCATGAGCTCTTACAACTTGTCCGTGGGCAGAGCAGTGGGACCCTGTAACAAAGCGATTCAGTATCCTAGTCATCAATGACTTGGATGGGGACCCAGGTGGAAAGGGTCAGAGCTGAGAAAAGAAGGGTGGCAGGAAGGTGGAGAGGAAGAATTGATTTAACAGGAAAAGATGCACCAGTTGCCAGGGGAGAGCTGCATGTGTTGACCAGGAACTTGTGAACACACATCACAGCCCATTTACCCCAGAGGAACGTTTCTCTTCCAAGCCCTGAGAGCTGTAAAACACTGACAACGACCATCCCCCACCAAATCCCCATAGAATCCTCCAGAAGACAAGCCGGAGATGAGGGGAGATGATTCAATAGGCATCGAACTTTGAGTTACGTCAGTTGCCACTTGTTTTTGACAAGTTTCACCCTAACAGAATCCGCCAGTAAGAATCCTGTAACCACCAGGACCCTTTTCTTGCAGATGGGTGTGTATTTACACATAGAGGCACTACTGTATTTTGACTCTACCAGAGTTGAAAGTACAATAAAAAACGTACAGCCAGATAATATGGGCCTCGGCTGGAGCACCCTCACAGCGGCCTCCGTCCGTCTGCAGAAGGGGGAGATTAGAGGAGCACAGGCGGCGGCAGTATCGGCTCCAGCTCTGAAGGTTTCCAAGCAGGAGCACAGCAGGGTGATCCTGCGGAAGGCGCAGGCGGAAGCCAATAGGAATAAGATGTGTTGTTTTTCAAGTGCCAACACCTCCTAACAACAATTTCTCATGCTATCAGATCATTTCACACCGTGCCATCCACCTTCTATCACGTCTTATCACACAAATGCAGTTTCAAGCCTGATATTTGAAGGCTGCTCTGCTAAAGAGAAAAATTCTGCCTTGATCCTTAAAATGTGGCTGTGGCAGTCACTCCTTTGTGCATTGTGAACCTCTGCCATGCTCTTGTCTGCTCCGTGATGGGCTTCGGAAGCAGGGTTGTGTTTTGAATGGCAGTGGGCGGCGGGGCCTAGCCTGCTCCCACGTTGGCGTGAGCCCGGACCTCCAGCTGATCCTAGCGGGCTGCAAAGCGGTGACAGGAGGCAGCCATCCTCGTTCTCGAATTGGCTTGCCGCCAGCCGCACCGCGCTGTTGACGTGTGTCGTGATTCGAGAAAAATGCCCGAGTCTCGTGCGGGCGTGCAGCTCTGGGCCCACATCTGCGGCGTTCATACTCCTGTCGTTGAGTTTTCAGCCTGACACTTAGGTTTGGTTTGCTGTTTGCTTGTAATGCTGTGCATCAGCCCCAGCTTGGTATCATCAGTAGCTGTGATCAGCCTGACGTCAATATTCTCACTCACCTAACTTTTATACAAAATCATGGACAAGACATCACAAGTCTGTTCCAGGCCCTGGCTGGCCTCGGTGAATGGACATCCATCCATCCCTCGTCACAGCTTCGTTGCAGATGTGAAAGAGCAGGGGATTCAAAGGCTGAAGATCAGACTGGTTTATTAACCTCAACTGCTTTTTCATCGAAGTTGCAATAGCACACAAAATGTGCCTCAACCTGCGCTCAATGCTACCAGTGTTATTGTTCGATCCGCTCAATTATAAATATATCTTATTAGACAGCCATTCTGTCTCCTTCACAGAAATACCAAAATTTGTTCAAGCACCTCTTTTAAAGTGGCAGATAAGCAAATGCGCTGGTAGGTTGATGAGATGAATCACGTGTCTGCATGGGGAGAGGGAAACCTTCCCTGCTTCACGGAAATGTTACAGCTTCAAGCGCATCCTTGTCCATTAGCACCAAAGCAGCTCACCTGGGATCTGGTTGCTGCCTGGCCCTTCCCTTGTGGTCCAGTGGTTAGGACTCCGCCTTCCATGGGAGGGGCTGTGGGTCCCATCCTGGTCAGGGAGCTGAGATTCCCCCATGCCTCATGGCCCCAAACTCAAAACATATAAAAGGGGCAATATTGTAGCAAATTCAATAAAGATTTTTTAAATGGTCTATATCAGAATAAATAATAAAAATTTAAAAAATAAAAAGAAATGTAAATTTTTAAACAAACAAAAAAAAATTTGGTTGCTGCAACACCTAAAATGTGAGCATTAGTAGAGTCTGAGTTGGAGAGAGAGAGAAAGGGGTCAGGGCAGGCAGGAGACACGCTGTGGAAGGGTTGGGTTGGGTTGTCTGTTCAAGGTCAACCCGAATAGCCGGGTGGTTGGCGTGCCACATCCGTGTGTCCCCACCTGCTCACCATGCAGGTTTCCAAGGCGGATAGGCAGAGAGGTAGCTTGGCCAGTGAATGATGTTTGATAATCTATGGACCTCGGGCCTTACTGGCTTCCCTCCCCACAGGGGAACAGGTTGATGTGTGGGAGGGATTAGGCGGGCTTTAGGGGACTCAGTAGAGGCAAGAAGAACCCCCGACCCTTCACCATGAGTTCTGAGGGATTCCTGTTTGGTTTCCTGGGCGTTGGGCTCTGCAGTCTTCCAAAGAACAGCTTCCTGGGGACCAGGGGCTGCCGTTTCCCTCCTCTGCTCCACAGAAGCCTCTGAAACTCCAGTGCTCTGTGAGTCCTGACCCAGGTCCAAACTCCTCCCCTCGGGCTGGAACAAGGATGCAGGAGGGAGTGCCCATGGAGGAGGGGGCTGGAAGATGCAGCCAGCAATGGCAGGGTCATCTCCAGGCAGGGGGGATGCTCCCCTTCCTTCTGCTGGGTTGAACCGAAGGGAGCCCAGCGAGGCAAGGCTCTGGAGAGACACGATGTTGCCACGTCAGGTGCTGGGCTACTATGATGGCATGTTTGGGGAAATCTGGGTGATGCTTAGTTTGTGTTCTAGAAACATTCACCCTTTAGCTGTTGACATAAATCAGTCCCTTGCCTTGTAGGACTGATGCCCCAGCCAGTAAAGGTGCCCCCACGGTCTCTGCTGAGCGGCCCCTCCACAATGCAGCCACTTGATTCTTCCAGGCAGCGGGAGAACATCTCCACTGCATCTCTTTCAGGGATTGCCCTTCACCTGCTTAGGCCAGGCCCACCAGGGATCCTCTCCCTTTGGATGAACTCAAAATCATCTGACCAGTGATCTCCGCCACCTCTCACATCACTTGCCTTTGTCATATACCTGATCAAGGCAGTGACATCTGACTGATCCCACACTCTAGGGGAAGCAATCCCCCAGGGAGTGTAGACAACAAGGCCTGAAGTGGGGGCCACTGTAGAATTCTGCCTTCCATATCCCACAGGAGCCTGAGGTCAAGTGCCTCTGATATGTAAAAATGTGTCTGTTAGTAGCTCAGTCGTGTCTGACTCTGCAGCCCCATGGACTGTAACTTGCCAGGCTGCTCTGTCCATGGGATTTCCCGGGCAGGAGTACTGGAGTGGGTTGCAATTTCCTTCTCCAGGGGATCTTCCTGACCCAGGGATTGAACCCGGATCTGCTGCATTGCAGGAAGATTCTTTACCCTCTGAGACACCAGGGAAGACTTCTGATATGATATGAAAGGTCAAGTCCAAATGACGTCATGTGGCTCACGCAGTGTGGGCTGACCACAGGTGAGTAGCTGTGTGGCTCAGCTTCCCTGTCTGAAGTCTGAAGCTGACAACAGTGTGCGTGTCCTTCCTCGTGGAGATGGAATGAGACATGTTTGCGGGGTGCTTGGCGGGGAGTCTGGGCAAGTGAGCGCTCGATAAATAAGAGCTGTAACTCACTGCAGAAGCAGAAGTCTGTGCCCGCACTGGCCTTGCGGGTGATCTGCAGCGCAGAGTACTGTTTCTCAGAGTTCCGTCATCTCCTGTGAGATGTGCTGAGGTCGGGTCGGGGGCACAGGGGACGCCTTCCTCAGGCCGAGGTTAAGGCTTGGAAGTCAGATTTGGGAAAGAAGTGACTTCCCTGTGCCAACCCCTAAGGATGGAGGGTTGACCCCCAGCATGAGGAGGAACTGGCTTCAAGGATTTGACCACGAAGGGTAAGTAATGCGTTTTTAAAATAAGCTTCAGAGAGACAGTGAATTTGCCTCTGTTTGGCCAGAAACACTCTGAAATTCCTCCAGGATGGGGCTTGAAAATATCTTACAGGAGCTAGAGATGTGTCTTCTGTGCTATAATTTTTGGCCTACAGAGCATTTATAAGTGCAAGATAGTGATGTTGTATGGCGAGATTGGTGAATTTGGGGTCGCTTAGTAACCAATAAATTTGCGAATAACATGTGGTTGTATCACATGAGCGTGTAAGCAATGGTGTCTGAGGTGTGACCGAGGTCACGACAGCCTGCAGCTTCCGTGCCCATGCCAACTGCAGCCCGTCACCCTGCTCCTGGCTGAGGAAGGCCTCTGAGCTCGGATGAGACACCCCAACCTGCGTCCAGTTCTTGGCAAAGAAGAGGCTGTTCTGTGGGGGTGGTGTGGCGACTGCAGGGTCCTACTAGACCAGCAGCTGACACCCCAAGCTGGAAGGAGGTGTTTGTTCAGTGTTATTATCTCTGCTCACTTCCCTGGTGGCTCAGTGGTAAAGAACCCTCCTGCCAATGCAGGAGACACAAGAGATACAAGTTCTATCCCTGGGTCAGGAAGATCCTCTGTAGCAAGAAATGGTAACCCACTCCAGTATTCTTGCCTGGAGAATACACAGAGGAACCTGGTGGACTACAGTCCATATGGTGGCAAGTGTTGAACACGACTGAGCACACACACACACACACACACACACACACACACACACGTGTGCACGCGCACGTTATTTCTGAAAGTGCAGAATTGGGTACACAAAGCTTCCTTTTGTTGAAATACTGATTTTTGTCAAGTTTAACAAGTCTTCAGTAGGTGAAGGGGCATGTCAGGGTGGGGAGATTCTCAAAGTGGGAGCTAACTCCTGGCTCCCCACTCAGTGGCTGGTCTCTTTGTTACCCCTCTTTTCAGTATTATAACCAAAAATCATTGCCAAATCCAGTTATCTTCTCCTCCACGCCGTCTTCTAAGAGTTTTATAGTTTTAGCTCTTATGGTTGAGTCTTTGATCCATGCTGATTTACTTTTGTATGTGGTATAAGGTAAGGATCCAACTTTATTGTTTTGCATGTAAAGTTGCATCCGCACTGTTGAGAGACTGTCTGTCATTGAATTCTCTGAGCATCGTTTGAAAATCATCTAACCACACATGCAAGGAAGGAAATAGCAACCCACTCTAGTACTCTTGCCTGGAAAATCCCATGGACGGAGTAGCCTGGTAGACTATAGTCCATGGGGGTCGCAAAGAGTCGGACACTGCTGAGCGACTTCACCTCACACATGCAAGGACTCCTTCCTGGGCTTTCTCTTCTGTTGAGCTGGTCTTCTGTCTGTCTTTGTTGCTTGTGCCTGTTCTGATAACTGTAACTCTGTAGAAAATTTGGAATCAAGAAGTATGAGTGCAACCCTTAGAGTTTTCTTTCAAGGTTGTTTTGGCTAACCCCAAATTTTTGGATTATCATTCTTTTTTTTCCCTCTGAACCTATTAACATTTCTCAGAGAAATAATCCTTTGAACCAGTGTGGGCAACTTTACTTCAAAAAAGTATTTTTTTTCCAAACTGTAAAATTAGTTTGCAAGTTGTCTTCCTAAAGTCCATAAGAAAATGATTTTCATTCATGTTCATCGTAAGAATGTAATGGTCAGGTTGTTCAAAACTGTCAGTGGACTGTAGTTTATTCCGTCCCTGAAGATGCATTGCTCCATGAGAAGCTTAGATTCCTTGTCATCCTTCCAGGTCTAGGGGCTGAACTTTTCTGTGCTTTATCTGCAACCTTCCCTATCCGTGAGCCTGGAAGGCAGCCTGTTGGAGATGTTGTGACAATTAGTAAAACGGAGTCTGTAAAAATGCTTTGAATACTTTGAAAGAAAAGTGTCAGGTAAATTCAGGGAAAAGAGCTAGCAGAACTCTCGAATCAGGGCAAACATCGATTTCCCCCATCTTTTTATGGAATGTTGCAGGTGGAACATTCCCTTCTCCAGCGATCCTGAGATTTCGTGAAGTCTGTGACTTCTGTGATGAAGCTGTGTTACCAGAGAATGCCTCAAAAGCAGACCAAATGAGAATTGCTCCGCTGCGGTCCGGACGCTGAAGGTTCTGGGGTAATTTCTGCTGCAGGGCCAGGGGTAGAAGAGCCCCACTCGCCTTCAGAGGCCACTTGGATGCACAGCTCCCTCCTTCATGTTTTCATTCTTATTAACTTTATGCATACACATTATTTTTAAAAGCATAGATTTCTATAGGGCTTATTATAGGGAAATTATGGGGAATAATTATATTTGTATAATTAGAAATATAATGATTATATAATGATAAAATTATATAATTATACATATAATAATTGTATAATTATAGGGAAATAAATGGATCTTCCTAACCCAGGAATCAAACCAAGGTCTCCTGCATTGCAGGCAGATTCTTTACCAACTGAGCCATCAAGGGAGGGATTATAGGGAAATATCTGTTCCTAAGTCAACTTTTGATGTCTTCATCTAGATGTCAGTGATTTTCTTTTAAGCTCTAGATACTATATAACACCTTCCTACTCTGAATGAAATAATACTGCTCAATTACCCACCTCTCACCATCCCTCTCCCCCATATATCCCTCCCTCACGCTCTCAGAAGAACTATCTGTTTTGTTTGTCAGGCAGATTCTTTACCAACTGAGCCATCAAGGGAGGGATTATAGGGAAATATCTGTTCCTAAGTCAACTTTTGATGTCTTCATCTAGATGTCAGTGATTTTCTTTTAAGCTCTAGATACTATATAACACCTTCCTACTCTGAATGAAATAATACTGCTCAATTACCCACCTCTCACCATCCCTCTCCCCCATATATCCCTCCCTCACGCTCTCGAAGAACTATCTGTTTTGTTTGATCAATAGTCCATTTTTACGTCGCTATGACTTTTAAACTATTATTTAGAGCTGAACTGTATGAGATCCCAGGATTGCATTTCTCTTTCTCTACACTGTTAATTTTCTGGTGGATTTCCCTGGTGGCTCAGCGGTGAACAATCCACCTGCCATGCAGGAGACCGAGTTCGATCCCTGGGTCGGGAAGATCCCCTGGAGGCGGGCATGACAGCCCACTCCAGTGTTCTTGCTGGAGAATCCCATGGACAGAGGAGCCTGGTGGGCTACAGTCTGAGAGTTGCAAAACTCTGGGGGTGAGGGGAACGGAAGGGTTTCTGCCTCTGCTTCACTCCAAAGGGTTTGTTTGGCACTGCTGATCCCCATTTTCCTGATACATTTTCCTCACTTGACCTCCAAGACGCCACAATCTTGTTTTCCTTGCTTTCTTGGTGTCCCTGTTGGTCCCTCCTTCCCGTCTGGACTCGGTTCTTCTGCTGTTGATTCTCCCAAGATTTAGAAAGAGACACGGCATCAGCTGGTATTACAAAACCTCACTCCCATTGGAGAGGGCTAGCAGACGTCCTCTTTTCTAAGAACAACTGCTATTGCCTGGCCTTATTTTTTTACTCTTTTCCAGCTTATTCTTTAAAAAGATTGATCTAAAAAGTATCACTGGGGGGAAAAAAACATAGAAGGGCTTCTTGAGAAATGGAAGTAGGTTTACAGGCAATAACTTTCTGCTACATGGGGATAGGGGAGCTAGAGATATTTAGGGTTTACACACAGACACACACACACACATTCACTCACTCACTCACTCACACGATTTATCCTCAACCAGGGGCAGTGACTGAGAAGTTAACACAGTTTCTATTAACAATAATAAGAATTGTGAGAGTGTGTCTCCTTTCAAAGCACGGGAAATTTACCCCTTAGGGTCCACATAAATTCGAGGGGTTGATCGTGTGAAATGTTCTTTTATGGGCAATAAGGGCACTGAGAAGCAGCTACATGTTTTCCTAAACCCGGCCACCCACCAGCGAACGTCTGCATAATTCTTCAGCTTTTCTTCCTGGAATCGATGGACAGTGAGCACTTGGCGGATAGGATGCAGTCACTACCTACAGCTCACCATCTCTCTGCAGAAGCCGAGTAACAGCATCTTTGATTATTAAACCTCACCCTGGTTCTAGCATTCCCCCCTTCAGGTGTTTTCATCAGAAGCTTTTCCAGCTAATACAGACTGAAGTCTATCCCTCTGTTGTTATGCTTTGTGTGGTAGGCAGAACACTGCTCTGCTGGAAAGTGTAGGTGCTCACTGTAAAGAAATAGATTCTTTTTCTCCCTCTCTTATAGACACACACGCACACACGCACACCCAGCCAACTGCTAGGCAGAGTGTTGGGAGAACGGGATTCTTCCCTTTCCTTGGGTTAGGTCAAGGCAGAGGCTGGCACCACTGCTCTCTAACGTGCTTTAAAATGCCTTGCAAAGGAGAGCATCAGTACATGGACTGCACCTGTGCACCGAAACTTCCCATCCACGATGACCCGAACTCTCCGTGGAATTTGGGGCGGTTCCACCCTGTCGGCTCACCCACACACAGCCTTTCACGCTGGCTTCCCTGACCTTGCTTCTCAGACCCTGCTTCTCAGTAGTCAACAGGTACCTATTAACCACAGATTCGATTGTCATCTGCACGCGTTTGGAAGAGTCCTCCTTCCTGCGCGTCCCCCCGCCTCTGGCTGGCGCCCCGTCTGCTCATGGCTGCCCCGCCCTGCAAGTTCCTGGCTGCCCCGCCCTGCAAGTTCCTGGAGCCGCAAGGGAGCTGCAGATGTCACATGTCCCCCGGGGGGACCCACCGAGCTCGGAAAGCCGGGAACCATGGATGCTTTGACATTGGCCCTGAAGCCACTTTGCAGCTGTTGTTTCCTGGGTGACACGACCTCTCATGCATAGCGAGGGGGAGATCCCTGCTCCCCACAGTCTTTGTGGGGGGTTTGCCTTATTTTATAGAAAGACTGCAAGGCCCTCACTCCAGGATTCAATCCCAGGGATCAAACCCAGATCTCTCACATCTCCTGCATTGGCAGGTGGGTTCTTTACCACTAACACCACCTGGAAAGCCCCAAAGAGAGCTGGGATTCAGTAGGGGTTTTGTTAAAACATGGCTGATTCATGTCAGTGTATGGCAAAAACCACTACAGTATTGTAAAGTAATTAGCCTCCAATTAAAATAAGTAAATTAATTTTGAAAATAATAATTTATAACAAGTCAGTCTTCCTTCAACTTGCATGGACCCTGAGGAGGTGACCTCTGTTAGCAGTTTCTTACATGACCTCAAGCAGCCTCTTGCCCATCTGGGTTGCCCCCTTGCCCCTCGGTGTCCTGGAGATGTCCGAGCCCTGCCCCCTGTTTCTTCCCACAGCCCTGAGGAAAGTCTGGGATTGAAAGGAGCACGTGCGGATGCTCAGAAACCCCCGTTTTTGCCGAGTCCCCTGGGAGGCCAGTAACGTATCAGGGTGTCTACCCAAGGCTTCCTTCCGCAGAAGGCCTGCTCAGAGCAGTCTCTCTCCACCCCCTCACACCCCCCTGCCCGTGAGTGAGCTGACACTACTCTGGGTCTGCATGTCGGGTGAAAAGACAGGAGGCCCTGGTCCTCCTCACCGGGTGGAGGTGGGGCGGGGGCAGCCCTCCCGAGGCGGATTCTAGGCCCTCCATCCTGACCCCCGGCGGGTGTGGCCTCCTTTGCAGAAAGTCTCACCGGTCTTGGCCATTGAGCTTCATGCTCTCGGCCGTGGCTAAACCCTCTAGGTGGGGTGTTGCCACCAGGCCTGACGCCTGAGTTCTCTGCCCAGCACACGGGTGCCCGCCGCGGACTGAGGTCGTTGCTTCCTGCTCACGACCTTGCGCATCCACACGCCTTGGGAAGGAGTGAGCTGGGTCTCCTCTTCCGCAGCATGGCGGCCTTGTGGCCTGGAGTTCAGGGCCCAGGGATTGGTGATGGACTTGTAAACAGGGCAGAACGTGGCTAGGGCCTATTGTGAGGGGCCGCGTTTGGGGAAGGCCTGGAAACCCACACTGGGCAGATGGCTGGGTGGTTGGCAAACCTCTAAACTCCAGAACTGAGAGGCAGAGGGCCCTCAGTGTCACGGCATCTGGCCCGGGGTCACCAGCCGCGGTGGGGAAGGGTCCAAGCACCCCCCACCCCGCCCCGACTCCAGCCCAGGTGCTTCCAAACAGGAACGTTATCGGAGCGCGAGAGGGGCCCCGGCAGCAGATGCAGCTAGTCTTAGCAGCACCCATGTGGATGATGGCTTTGAAGTAATCCTTTGTTGACTGAAGAAATTCATATTAATGTGACATCTTGTACCCGTGGTCTAGCTCTGCGTTGAGCTTTAGGACTTAGTTGAATGGGAGACCTCGGAAATTACTGCTGCGAGAGTCCAGCAGCAGGGAAGGGAAGGGAGTCGGTGGTTCAGCTCCACACAGGCCAGGGGCTGCGACCCTGTGGGGCAGAGACCTGTGGCTCTCATGTCTGTGACCCCATGCTGTGACCCCAGGTTACCCTTTGACCTGGGCCATAGCAGTCCAAACAGAATGCAAAATTCAAACAAGATGCGTGCATCTCCTGTTGGAACTGGGGTTGACCTGGCTTTCTGTCTTTCTGCAAGTGTGCCTATTTATGGCTGGGGGTAAAGATTGTACTTTTTTTTAAATAGGTGATTTAAATCTCATTCCCTGCTAGAACTTCTGAAAAAGAAATCTCAATGGGATCAGCTCCACAAATTAATAATAAACTAAGTTGTGTTCTTCAGTGCAATTTCCTGTAAGTAGAAGTGGCCTCTTGGGGGTTCTTTTTCAAGGACACCGAGTTAGGTAAGTATGGGGAATTATATAAATGCTGCATACAGAGAGCTTTTCAGTGATCAATAGATGCACGTGATCGCCTCTAGTCCTGATGGAGTATTTAATTTTTGAGCTGGATGTTAGACTGTTGTATTATCAGCATATCATCAATCCATAGCTCCCTCCCTTCACCATTAAACATCCATCCTTCATCCCATCATCCATCCATTCATTTATCCATCTTATGACCCTCCCCCCTCCACCCATCATTCTCTCCTTCCATTCATTTCTTTATAATCAAAGATCCACCCAGGTATATGAATAATCATGTGAGTGGCAAGAGTTGATGTCCTTCTAACTGGGCTGCCCAGGTGGCTATGTCAGTTATGCTTTTTAGTACAATGGGGTTTTTTTGTAAACCTATTCTATATCCATGTGGAAAATAAAGGTTGCTTCCACTAAGCTTAGGTTTACTAGTTTGCAAAGAGCTGATAATAGCAAGTTGCTAAAAAATATATTGCTGTCAAACTAGATGTAAGAAAACAACTGAAAAAAAAGCTTAAATCTACAGGAAATCCTTTTTCCTGTCATTTTTTCCCTCCCTGCTTCCCTCCCTGCTTCCTTCCCTTTCTTCCTCGCCCTGCCCTTTCATTTTTCTTCTCTTATTTTTACGCTTCTCCACTTTGGTCCTCCTGGGGCCCCAGAAGAGCCAGGTGGCCGCCGTCGCATGCCCGCTTTTGCCGTCTGCTCCTGCGAGCCCTCCTCTGCCCCCCATCACTTTCTGAACCGCCTGTGTCTTCAGTGATGCCCGTGTGGTTGGAATTGGAGCAGAAAAGGTGGACACAGCCCTCCTGGAGGCCAGCAGACTGGGTGCAGATTCCAGCTCCCGCAGGGCCGTCTGTAGCATTCCGAAACCTCGGCGAATCCTCTGACAACCGGGCAGAGGATAATACTCAAGGGAGAAGCACCTCCGTGTCGGCTGAGAGAGCCTCAGCTTTGCAGGCAGATGTCTTGTCTGACTGCTGACCGGCCTGCCTCAGTTGTGTGATTTTGGGAAAAAACTTACATCACCAGGTTTTCATTTCCACGGGAGCAAACTATTTGGGAGAATGGTGGTGAGTGTGAAGGACTTCCCGCCGTGCCTGACCCAGAGTGAGAACCTTGAAAATGGTCACTAGGATCGTATGGCCCTTGGAGAAGTCTAGGGGACTCCCCATGGCCATGTGATGGCTAAGTTTTGTTTTCCTTTTTTAAGGGTGAAAGTGTTAGTCGCTCAGTCATGTCCGACTCTGTGTGACCCTGTGGACCGTCGCCCATAGGGTCGTCGCTCTAGGCGACGGATTGGGTTGATTGGGTTGCCATTTGCTTCTCCAAGGGATCTTCCCAGCTCAGGCATCCAAACTGGGTCCCCTGAGCTGCCAGGGAAGCCCTCCTTTTTAAAAAAACACATTCCCCCAACTTTCATACAGTGAGTATGTATGACATCAGGAAAAATATTATACAGTGACAATAACAATTGTTCTTGCCTGTCCATCCCCTTCTAGAACTTATCTTGAACCCTTCTTCACTTCTACAGCCTGTGGGTATTATATGTAAAGTTATAACGTCATGAGATATTGGGAAAGCCATGTTGATTTTCAACTTAAAAAACAAAAAAGTTGAGTTTGGCACATTTATGTGCTGCATGATAATAGACAGAGCTCCACGGAACGTTCCTGACACCCGTGTGGCCAAACGGGGTTAGAAACACGCTTGGTTGGGGAGAAAAGGGACTTTGTTCATCAGGAAAGTCCTCCAGGGAAGTTCGCTGGTGTGGCTGACCTTCCCCCGTCCTGATGACTGCTCACACCCACCACAGACATCAGCGGGCTTTTTTCTGAGCTATTCGCTCTCTATAAATGGGAAGTTATTTCTGTTTAAAAATATGCAAAATACATTAGAAGGTAATTGCAAGACATTCAAGATTCGAGAAACTTACTTTGATGACTTTTAATGGCAAAATATACTATCTTCCATTGAGCACAAGTTTGTTTTGTTAGTAATGCTAATTGTTCAAACAGCCCTAAATGGCTTTAAAAACCTGGCAAACACTCATCTAATACCACTAAGCAGATGGACAAATTTCTAATTAAATCTAAATTTATTCTTTATCTCTAACTTTTTTTAGCAAAAGAGGAGGCTCTCAGCACACTTGACTCTGCCGCGAACCCCCTGCCTCCCACCCCACCTTCCGTGTGCGTTTAGAGCAGCAATTCTAAAACTCTCTGTGGTCAAGGTCGACTTTATTAACTTTTTAAAATTCCCAGTTACATTAGCAATGACCTCATTCTAGAACTTCTGCTTCATTATTCTTTAAAATTCAAAACTTAGTCTTTTTATTAATTTCCTTTTCAAAATTTATCAAAATATTAGTCGGTATTTAGATTTATCAGTATAATTTTACTGATTTATCAGGTTGCTCTTATTTTTTATATTGTTCTCCTTTCTTCTGGATTTTGCTTTTTACTGAAGCACGTTCTTTGGTCCTTCTTTTTCCCTCAGTGAGGGTTCTGTGATTAGCAAAATATTTGTCTTTGTAAGTCTGTGTGTGTGCTCAGTTGCTGGAGTCGTGTCTCTTTGCGACCCCATGGCCTGTAGCCCACCAGGCTCCTCTGTCCATGGGATTCTTCAGGCAAAAATACTGGAGTGGGTTGCCATGCCCTCCTCCAGGGGCTCTTCCCGACCCAGGGACTGAACCTGCATCTCTTAGATCTCCTGCATGGACAGGGGTTCTTTTACCACTAGCATCACCTGGGAAGCCATTTTAGGTCTGAAAATGCCTTTATTTCTCCTTTTAGGGAAAAAGGCCTCTATTCCACCATTCAGGGACGATTTGTGTAGATACAGAATTGTGGGCTGGTAGTATCTTTTCCGCAACACTGAAATGATATTGTAACATTGTGCTCTGGCCACTTCTGTGTCTGATTTGAAATCGGCCATCATTCTAATCAACGTTCTTTCTTTCCACTATTGTGTGTTTAGGTGTGTCCTTGTTTATGCTTTCTATTACCAGCATTCAGTGGCTGCTTTTCAACCACTCACTGTCTACCTTCTGTCTACCAATTCTGAAAAAGTTCTCAGCAATTATGCCTCTGGATAACTGCTTTTCTACCCTTGCACCTGTTCATCCTTCAGCAGTATTGGAGCCTCTTGGTCTGTTTTCCAAGTCTCGATTTGTCTTTTCTGTGTCTTACCATTTGGTCTGTCTCTGCTACATTCTTGATAAATTCCTCACTATCATCTTCCACCTCATTAATGCTCTTTTCATCTGTATCCGCTTCGAGTGTACTTTGCCAGCTTAGTTTTCACTTTGTGACTATCTTTTCATTTCCTGGGTTTTATTTGTCTCTTATTCATATTCATTTGCTCACGTTTCATACTTGCCTGTTTTAACTTCCTAACTCCTGTGTGTTGTGGCAGATCGAACCCTTTCATGGCCCAGCCCAAATTCCTTGCCTGCCCTCAAGCAGATGCCTCCATTCTCCCTCTGAAGAGGCTGAGTGTGGTTCCTTCTTCCTCAGCCTGGCTCACACTGTGACTTACCTGGGCCCAGAAAGGGCAGAAAAAGTGACAGTGAGTCCCTGATCCACAGAGGCCTTCCTGTTTGCACCCACTTCCTTGCTCCCTGAGAGTGTGAGCAGACCAGCCTGCTGGAGCATGAGAGACACACGGAGCAAAGCTGAATCACTGGTCACCCTCAGCTGAGGATCCACCCCGAAGTGTGAGTGGCCAGCGAGCCTCACCAGAACACATGGCTCACCCAGACATAAGAGCAAATACACGCTTATTTTTTGTGTTACCAAGATTTTGCATGTTCTTGTTGCAAACCATATATCTGGCAGGGACTGAACATCTAGAATATTTTTTTAAAACTCTCAAAATTCAGTCCTAAAATAACAAAAATCCCATTAGAGAGTGGGACATTTCTAATGCAGAGACATTTCACCCAAGAGGACATACAAATGGCAGGAAAGCACATGAAAAGATTCTTAATATCATTAGCTATCAGGGAAATGCACATTAAAATCACACTGATATATTATATACCTATCAGAATGGCTAAAATAAAAAATAATAGCAACATCAAATGCTGATGAGGATGAGGAGAAATGATCACTCATAGTTGGTGGGAATGTAAAATGGTACATACAGTCACTGTTTGTAAAAACAGTTTGACTTAATAATTCCACTCCTGGGCATTTACCCTGGAGAATAAAAATTTCTGCTCACATAAAATCCTATATGCCAATGTTTTATTTGTAATAATAAAAAAGTAGAAATAACTCAGATGTTCTTCATTGGTGATTAGTTAAGTGAGCTCTGGTACAGCTGTAACCTGGACCACTACTCAGCAATAAAAAGGAACAAACTATCAGATTATTGTAACAGCAGATTCACTGGGAAAGACCTTGATGCTGGGAAAGATAGAAGGCAGGAGGAGAAGGGGATGACAGAGGATGGAGATGGTGGGATGGTGTCACTGACTTGATGGACATGAGTTTGAGAAAACTCCAGGAGAGAGTAAAGGACAGGGAAACCTGGTGTGCTGCAGCCCATGGGTCACAAACAGCTGGACACAACTTAGTGACTGAACAGCAGAAGCAACAAGGGATGTGTGTTATGATAAAAGCCAATCCCCAAAGTTCACACACTGCTTCCGTTTATGTAACATCATTGAAAGGAACAAAGGATATAATAGAAAACAGGTTAGTGGTTTCTAGGGGTTAGTGATGGGCTGGGGTTGGGAGGAAGTGTATGTGACTATAAAAGACACACGGGGATCATGGTGGGGACAGAGTTTCTCTGTCTTGACTGAATCAAAGTCAGTAACCTAGTTATGATATTGTACCATGGGTTTATAGGGTGTTACCACAAGACAACTGGGTGAGGGGTCCAAGGATGGCTCTGTATGTTTCTTTCTTTTACACTTTTTATTGGCGGGCAATTGCTTTACAGTGTTGTTAGTTTCTGCTATATCAAGTGAATCAACTGTATTTATACGTGTATCCCCTCTTCCTTGGATTTCCTCCCCATTTAGGTCCACACAGAGCACTGAGTGGCGTTCCCTGAGCTCTACAGTGGGTTCTCATTATTTATCTATCTTATACATTATTGTTTAGGTGCTAAGTTGTGCCCCACTCTTTTGTGACCTCATGGACTGTACCCCGCCAGACTCCTCTGTCCATGGGATTCCCTAAGGACGTACTGAATAGGTTGCCACTTCCTTTTACAGGGGATCGTCCCAGCCCAGGGACTGAACCTTGATCTCCTGCATTGCAGGCAGATTCTTTACCCTCTGGGCCACCTGGAATCCAAGGATAAATTAATCCCAAATATCTGTCGCTGCTGGATTTAGGAGATGAAGAGATCCAAGTGTGAACTGCAGTGTCATCTGACTGGAAGCAAACGTTTTGGTAAAACATGGTAGTGACTCAGATCGTCGGCTTTGAGAGAAGGTGTGTAATATGTGTCCTGACTTCTGGGTGGAGAAGTCCTCTGTCCATGGGATTCCCTAAGGACGTACTGAATAGGTTGCCACTTCCTTTTACAGGGAATCGTCCCAGCCCAGGGACTGAACCTCGATCTCCTGCATTGCAGGCAGATTCTTTACCCTCTGGGCCACCTGGAATCCAAAGATAAATTAATTCAAAATATCTGTCGCTGCTGGATTTAGAAGGAGATGAAGAGATCCAAGTGTGAACTGCAGTGTCATCTGACTAGAAGCAAACGTTTTGGTAAAACATGGTAGTGACGCAGATCATCTGCTTTGAGAGAAGGTGTGTAATATGTGTCCCGACTTCTGGGTGGAGAAGAGGGAAGTGCTCCCCTTCTTGGTGTCTTCCTGGAGGACGTCTGCTCTCTGCTCCGTGCCGTCCATGAGGCACATGTGGCATGCCAAGGCTCTCCAAAGTCTGGAAACGTTACTCCATTAGCACCGAAAATACGAGCATCCCTGCTCATGCAACATGCAAAAGTTGTGGGAAAAAAGAAAAAGAAGTAAGAATAAAACAGTGAACCTCTCTCTACCCTGGCTTTTCTTTATAGAACGAAAGCACTTTGAAGGTGGGATTCTACTCTCCAAATGGGCCCAAAGTGTGCCTCCTCTCAAAAAAATGTCTCCCCCCCCACAGACAATGGTTTTGGATTGCTGTGCTATTCATCTGTGCGTCTCCCTGTGAGTTTCAGCACACCAACAAAAATCGCCCTTCTTTCTTTCCCTCCCTTTCTATTTTTAACACAAAGAACATTGCTTTTTATAAGGGATCCAAACAGGCTGTGAGGCGTTTTCTGCTTCCCTTTAATTCCGGGGCTCAGCCACGACCCTCTCCAGTGTCATTCCCCATCACAACTAGGATTTAAATATTCTTATCAGTTTGTTTTAGACAGTCCTCAGCCCCCTTGTGCTGTTTCAGGAAGCCTGTCCAGTGTCTCCTTTCTCTCCTCTCCCTCCTCTTCCTCTCCCCCTCCCTCTCCTCCTCCTCTCTTTTCCTGGGAGATGGAGATTTCTTTGTGCTTGGGGGTGACTGATTGAATTTTACCTGAGCTAAATTATAGTTGCACATTCTAGTAATTGCAGAGGGCCACACGGAGAAACAAAGCATTGACTGCTGTTGTACTGGGATTTCCCAGATGTATAATTTCAAATTGATATAAAAAAAAAGCCTTGCAATGCATTATAATAGCATAAAATGTAACTCCGTCGGCCAGGGGTGAGCGGAAGCTTTATTTTCTTAGCTACAAAACAAGCTATAGACCTCAGGTGACTAGCATTTATTGTTAGAATGGGTTTTCTATTGCATACCTCCTGAAACACAAAATAAGAGAAGATTTATGCCAAATCCTGGCCTGTTCACCACGCTCTGCACCATATACCCAGCAAGCACATGTCCAACGTTAAAGCACTGGCTCGTTGTTATTTTTTCCCTTTTTATTCAGTCCTTTGAAAAGCAGAAGGTGCTTCTGTAATTCAAAAGCACCCATCCACATCTCGGGGAAGAAGCAGGTCACGCCGGCTATTTCTTTTCTATGGTGTCATTATTCTCTTCCCAGCGTCTGACAAATACCACTCTTGTGACGTCAAAAAAAGAAGAAAATCTGAGGGAAGTCATATAGTTTCCTTAACATTGGAAGACACCAGGCCAGAGTGCCTTATTTTATCTGAGAATGCTGTGTGTGTGCACGGGTGTGTGTGCCTGGCCAGGTCTGTCCAGGGCAAAGAGGAGTAAACAAGCTTTTGCATCAGACACAAGTTACGGGGACGTTGAAAGGGTACACAATACGCTCCACCCAAACTCAGAAGGTACTTAAATACAGCCAGAGGACATGTTTGCACATCTTCACCAACATGCAGACTGCTTTACCCACGCAGACTGAGGTCACCTGACCGTCCAGTGAGGCCAACAGCAGCTGGAACAGCAGTAGCTCAGTCGCTCTGCAATGTCATTGCTGCTGCCCCTCTCAAAGCGGGGGTGGGCTTGATGTTCTGTTTCACGGGGAATGACACTAAAGATCACAAAGGCACCTAAAGGTCTGGGGGTCCGAGGCGGGGTGCAGGCTGGGCCCTCCCTCTCCTCCACAGCTCAATCCAGAGGTCAGGCCAGCTGTGGGGTTCACTTCCACTTAGGGGATGCTGGAGGTACGGCATGCCACCTATCCCCATGGCAACCACGGGGTCCTCTCCTCACCCTGGTCACCCTGCCTTAACGGGGCTTGAAAAGATGCTGCAGGCGGTCCAAGGGCTCTTCCCTGCTTGCTTGTTGAGGGCCCTTGGCCAAGGAGGGCCCTGTGTTCTTCCTGTCTCCAAGAAAAGGCGGGATGGGAGTTTATTTTCGTAAAGCTTCACAGCCTCAAGGGTGACACCAATACTTCTTTGTGGATGAAGTGTGGCAGCAGATGCCTGGGAGCCCCTCAACCCACCGTTCGGGTGCTGAGCGAGGGCTGGGCACATGGGACCAGCCGGCTGGAGACGGAGGCCACTTCCTGGCCCGTGACCTTGGCTGGAATGGACATTCCCTCTTAGGGCTGCCAGAACTGAGCCCAAAGACCACCTCTTGGGAGAGGCCACTCCACGGCCCTGCCTCCACCACACACTCTGTGGGGACCTCACTCGTCTGCACACCCTCGCCTTTGTGCCCGTGGACCCATCTGAACGCACATCTTTCAGGCAGAGTGAGAGCCGTGTCTGCTGCTCAGCACTGAGCAGAGTCTGCCAGACCGCTGATCCTTAACAGATAGTGGAGAAGACACGTGGAGTCCTCCCTAAGCCTTACAAAGATGCCTGCGGCTCCTTGCTCCCAGCTTCCCTCCTCTCTCTTGCGTGTGTAAAGGGGGAGCTCTGCGGGAAAGAGGTGTCCGTCTCCTGTTGTCCAAGGTCAACACGGTATCGGTCCACTTACTCGAATCCTCTCTCTTCCTTGGATTATCTGTGTATCATCCAGTGGATCACTGGCCTTTCTAATTCTAGGTTTCTTTTCTGTGGGTTCTACTCACAGGCTGCTGAGGGATGAAATGGTATCTAGAAGGTCATTAGCGGTGAGTAGCCACTCGGCAGGTGTCGGTTCCTGCCCCACCTGAGGCCAGGCGCACGGATGCTGCAGGGATCTTGTTTCAAGAGAGAGCGTGGCCAGATGTCTACTAGTGCTGTTGGGAGGGTGTTTGCTCTCAGGCTTTGAAATCGGTACAGCAGAATCTCCATGAGCCAGAGGCTGAGAGTGTGTCTCCGCTCAAGTGCATACATTGAAAGCTAACTCTGTAAGGCGATGCATTAGAACAGGGCCTTTGGGAGGTGATAGATCATGAAAGTGGAGCCCTCAAGACATAGATTTGTGTCTTTATAAAGGAGACCCCAGAGAGGTCTCTCTGCCACGTGAGGACGCAGTAGAAGCTGGCCATCCAAAGCCTGGAATAATGGAGGAGGGCCATCTGACTGCACGGGCACCCTGGTCCTGACTCGCAGCCTCCAGAGCTGTGCGCCGTGACTGCCTGTTGTCTATAACACTCCCGGTCCCCCCAGCCCGGACGGCCTGGGACCCCGTGTTACTTCCTTAGGAGCCGCTCTTCACTGAAGGTGCTCAAAATGCAATCGGAACTTGTGCAAATGTCACCTAGGCGTTCCTGATCATACAGAAAGTGAAAGTCATTCAGTCGTGTCTGACTCTTCGCAACCCCATAGACCACGCAGTCCATGGAATTCTCCAGGCCAGAATACTGGAGAGGGTAGCCTTTCCTTTCTCCAAGGAATCTTCCTGAACCGGGAATCGAACTGGGTGGGGTCTCCTGCATTGCAGGCGGATTCTATACCAACTGAGCTATCAGGGAAGCTCATACAGGCTGGGGCTTTCATAGGGCAGGTACAACCCTATCCTTCCAGAGAGAGGAGACCAGCAGTTCTCAAGGTGGTCCATGGACCCCCGAGGGCCCTCAAGGGACTTTGAAGGATCCATGAGGTTCAAGTTATTGTAATGATAATATTGAGATGTTATTATTTCTCTTACAAGTGTATTTCAGAGGTTACATGATATGTGATTGCAACAGACCCAGAGCTGAAAGAGATGAGAGGCCAGCTGTCTTCTCTAAAGCCTGACTTTAAAAAGATTTGCAAAGATCCATACAGTGCCACTCTTCACTAATTACTTTTTATTTTGGAAAAAATAGATATTTTTCATGAACAAATGGTACTGTTATTATTAATAGTAGTATTAATGGTACTATAATTAATTTATTATTTTTAAATGAATTAATACATATTTTTCTTTTCTAATTTATAATGACAAATATCAATAGTTATAACCTACAAACTACAGTTTATCTGAGACTCTCCACAGGGAGAGGGGTCTTCCCAGGTGGCACAGTGGGAAAGAACCTGTCTGCCAATGCAGGAGACACGAGTTCAGTCCTTGGGTGGGGAAGATCCCCTCGAGGAGGGCATGGTGACCCACTCCAGTATTCTTTTATGGAGAACCCCATGGATGGAGGAGGCTGGCGGGCTCTGTAGGGTTGTGAAGACTCAGACACGACTGAAATGACTGAGTATGCGAGCGCACATGCATAGGGAGAGGGAAGGGTGTTCTAGGAATGGCAGGGTGGACTTGTGAAGCCGTAGAAGATTCTGAAAGAACTCCTTGATTACCACGTGGTGCCCACAGGCTGTCTTCTCTCTTGCTCCCACTTGTTGAAGTCATGTCTCGGTCACCATGGACTCTCCTGATGCCTGCGCCAAAGTTGCTTGTGTGCTTAGTCACTCAGTCGTGTCCAGCTTTTTGTGACCCCCCTGGACTGTAGCCCACCAGGCTCCTCTGTCCATGGGGATTCTCCAGGCAAGAACACTAGAGTAGGTTGCACTGCCCTCCTCCAGGGCATCCTCCCCACCCAGGGATCAAACCCAGGTCTGCATTGCAGGCAGATTCTTTACTGTCTGAGCCACCAGGGAAGCCCCAATTTTACCAGGTCCAAGGTCTAAGTTGCTCAGGAGATCTCTGAGGGTCACCCTTCTGCAGGTCGTTACCCTGCCTGTGTCCTGGGCCACCTCCGTGTGGACAGGATCCTCAGGGTGACAGTTCTGTCTCTGAATCTGCAAGCAGAGACGTGGTCCATGTGGTGACTTCCAGGGGACATCCTGGCTGTCCGCCAGCTGTGGTTCTGCTCAGCCCCCATCCCCATGACCACAGGACAGAGAAGCATGGGGGCTTCACCCACTACATTCCTACTGAAGGGTCACTTTAGGGCGCAGGCCTGGGCCCAGGCACTCTCAAGGGATGGTGCCCAGCTCAGGATGGAATGGCTCCTCCTCCCATCTCCCCTGATCTGTTGGCCTCGGACCACATTCCTACAATCCTCTGTCTTTATCCAGAATGCGTATTTCTGGCATTCATGCTGCATCCCCTCCTGGTAACACCCAGCCGTCCTCTGGTGACGAGGCTCAAGCCAGCACCTTGCCATGTAGCGATGACTCTGAGCATGCCCCTGGACCCACACGAGGCCCTATTTTTTATCAACTCTTTTTTCTTGGTGCTGAGGGCATTGAGGGTCCAAGGCTTGGGACTCCATCCCACAGGTGAGCATTGAGGTGGCCTCTTAAGCAACTAGTTTATACCCTCAGGGCCTCTTCTGAGTTGTGAAGCAGGTGACATGTGCTCCAACTTTATGCTTCTGGTGCTATTTTATTCTCCTCTGGGCTAATCCTCTTTTCTTCAGTCCTTCCAAGAAAATATGCATTACCTACCATTTACGCTGAATACAAATTTAAGATTTTGTTTTGCATTTCAAAAATTTCTTTAATTATAGAATGAAATGAAAGCTCTTCAATCCTCTCAAAGCATGGATTTTCAAGCAGGAGTCTGATTTTGGGTTGGTAGAAAGCAGATATAGCTATCTCACTATAATTTGTAGAAAATTATCAATACACAGCTGGCTGGCCTAGAGCAATACGATTTTATTATTATTGCCCTTCATTCCCAAATAAAAAGAGATATCTGACAATATACAAGGGTAACAAAAAAGGTCTGCATTTTGTTGGGAGGGGCTGAAAAATCAGCATTTCTTTAGGAGATTCTCCGTGACCCTCCTCCCCCCTGCCCCGTCCATCAAAGTTATCAAAAGAGAAATGGCCAATTAAAGCCTCCCATCCTTCCTGGCCCGCATCTTACTTCCATGGAATAGTCATTCTGGTGGGGGCCGGCAGATCCCAGTCTGGCAGCTGGTCGACCAGGCTGACCCATGGGCTCCTTTCCATCTCCAGCTTCTGCAGTTTGAAGTACAAGTTCATTATCTAGGAAGCACATTAAACACAACAGCGAGAAAAGCACTTCAACACCTCTCACAAATTATAACAGTCGGATGAAATCTGGATTAGATAAAATATATATTTATTTTATGGAACAAACACGCAGACAATAACATTTTGTTTAACAGTAACTGTATTATTCAGTGACTCGGTAATGGAATTCACAACTTTATTATTGAATATTATATTCAAGGTAGCAAAATGGAACTGATGTAATTCCTCAGTTGTCTTTAGAACTGTTTCCCTTCCCTCATGATCATCTCTTCTGGTGATAGTGGAGGGCTGCTAAAAGGCAGAGGTTGGCATCAGGACGCTGCACGAAAGAGCAGATGGGTTCTCTGGACTGACTGGGTGCCTTGCTCTCTCAGCTGGGCTGGGCCAGCCTGGGAGTCGGCGGATGTGGGACTGGGCCTGCAGAGTCCTCTTCAACCTCACAGCTTCCTGCGAGGGTTCCTGGTGCAGGAGTAACTGGCACGGGGAGGCCAGGTCAGCCCTCGTCTGCTGAGGCGCTCCGCCTGCATGCTGCAGCAAGTCCGGCACAGCTTGGCTTGTCTGCACACATCCTTCTCATTTTGGACCCCTTGGCTCCTGCCCCTCATCATCACACATCACAGCGGAGGTCCTTTTTCAAGGACGAGGACAACGTGCCCTTCCTCTCCGTTTTCTCTTATTGGCCAGAATTATGCTTCACATCCATGGCCAAATCCATCACTCGTCTTGGACCAATTAACATTCATGCCTGGGAGTGGGAGTGAGGCTCCCTTTACAGACGGACTGGCCCCTTGGCGGACAGTGGACCCAGTCAGTTAGGAAGGAAGATGAGGTCTAAGGGCCACCGGGTGAGGCTCCTGCAGTTGACCTGTCTCTAGAGGAGAGTGAGATGGATGTGGAGCCGATGCTCTTGACGCTGGTGTGACAGCTCCTGGGCCAGACTGCAACAGGATGACTGAGGATCCAGGCGGGGAAGCCTGCTCATCAGGAAACACAAGAGGCTTTCCTTCCGTCTTAATTTCAGGACCGTTTTGCTGACTGCTTGCTCTAAGAGGATCCTGGAGCAGAGGAACCCACGTTCTCTTTCGAGGCTCCTAGGTCTTTCCTGCCCTCATCTGGTCAGGATCCAGATGAGGCTCTCAGTCTTCTCAGGGAGCCAGGCTGAGTGGCAGCTGAGAGGGCGTGCTCAGGGCTGCCAGCAGAGAGAAGTAGACGACAAACAGCCACCTTTGAATTAATCAACTTCTCCTGGCCCTTCAGATGCTCGAGTTAGGACAAGACAAGAGCCCATCTGGTACCTCTGCTGGAGTCTTTGTGCCAAAACCTGGACAAACCAGCGTTGGTGGCTGACACTCTGTAGCACAGTTAGGTATATTTTGTATTGAGCAAAGGAAGCTCCCCCAAACATCTAGATCCTCCTTTGTTCCCACCATTCAGACAAGCCTTCATTTCCCTTTAATTCACGGACAGCATCGCTGACTGGAAGCTCCCTTAGAGCCGCTTTCACTGTGAACGCTCGAGCGCTCAGGTGGCTCCCTGACCATCGGCGATAACCACGGCTCCCAGCACATCATAAGCCAAAGGGGCTTCTGTTAGCAGTTAGAACACCAATCTACAGACTTTGTGCCTTTTTTACTCAGTGAAGTGATAGTGAACATTTCTATGGTAAAAGGTTTGGGCAGGAACATAAGGCTGGAAGAACTTAAATATGATCTGCTTGTTTAGACAGAATTCTAAAATGAATATGGCTGAGTTGTTCCGATGGAACGCAGAAAGTTGAACTATCTCTGTGGACTGTCTCTTTGAAAGGGGAGAAGAAAACAACAAAAGAAGAGAAAAGCAGGTTCTATGGGAGAAAGTTGTACTCTAATTCTTTGTCGGGTGAGTCTGCTAAATTTTTATGTAAAGAATCTGGAGAAGGGGCTGTTTATCTGGACCCATGATTGAAGAGACCCACTGCCTTGGGCTTTACTAATTAGCACGAGATGAGGCAGTCCCAACATTCGGATTAATTACACTGATGCATAAATTCTCATAGAAATCGTTTCTGTTTCCAGACATGGGATGTTACTCTTTATGATCTTTATGACTCAGAATCCTGGGATTGTCAGGGACATACTGAAAGTCTGGCCTTCACAGGGAAGCCACTGGGTGGGCTTTGCTGGCCCCTGGGGTCTGTGTCCCATGCCAAAGCGTCTCTTGTGCACGAACCTGTGGGTCTCAGTGGCTCCCTGCCTCCCTTGATGTCCACGCGGCTATTTTTTTTTCTTTCCCCAACAGTGCAGTGGGACAATGGGAAACCTCAGTGAGAGAGAGTGGGAAAGTGAGAGGCAGGTAGACCCTCAAGTCCATAAAAAAGCTAACAGCCTCCCTTCAATAATTATATCTCTATAAAAAAATAATAAAGAAGATACAGGGCCAAAATTTTATGGCCTTTATGCTAATGTGCTGCTGAAAGTGACTAGAAGGAGGTACCGCCCAAGAGGCTCCCGTGTTGCTGGGAAGCGCGATCTTGCCTGTTCCCTTTGATGTGTGTACCCAGTGTAGCCAGATTTCCACGCAAGGGGGTTTTCTGGGTCACGTTTCATCATGGCCCTTCATCCCTCAACCTGTATTCCGCTCAGATCCTCAGAGGGCCCTTCAGGCTTTAGAATTTCCTGACCAATGCTCCACTGCTGCTAAATTAACTTCTCCAATGGTGAATAGCTGCAAACGTGTCCCTCATGGACCCCTCAAGGCTCCTCCATGGTGGAATAGAGGAAATATTCTTGGGTGGGGACTGCGTGGAAAGAGCAGAAGCTGGTCTCCTCGGTAGGTAGGATTCTTTACTTCCAGATTTAACTCTTTCCGCTAAGACCCTAGTTGCCTGGTTCTCATTTTCTGCTTGGGGAAAGGAGGAACACTCCACTGGATGTTAGGATGACAGAGTGGCTAATATCTGTCTGCTATTGCTCTGCACATAGTGCTTCTCTGCCTGCTTCGTAATGAGCAGGGGCCCTCGAGGTACCCAGGCAAGGGAGGGGTGACCTGATCTAATTTCATGTTTATTCCGCAGCCAATGTCTTCCCGATCACTAATGAAAGAGTCTCCCGGGACCGGCAAAGCTGAAGCTGGCAGCACAGTCATATCATACTTTTGGCTTTAATTCCCTTTAAATCCATATTCTTGTAGGGTTTGTAGCCACATTTAAAACAGATCCAAGTCTTTTTAAAAAAGGCCTCCAAACACCTACTTACATAGCTGGAAACGATCACGTTGACAACGTTGGCAGTCATTCTCTTCCTTTCTGCGTGTATAATCTTCTGCAGACTGGCTCTCCCACCCCTTCTGTAGGAGCAAAGGCAGCGGTCCCTGGGGGACAGCACCTCACCTGCAGGCTGTGTCTGCCTGGAGTCACGCTGTCACGCGGCCAGCCTCTTGTGAGATTGGAACTGATCTGGCTGCGGAAAAACACAGCGCCTTGAAAACAAAACCATCCTCTGTAACACCTCAGATTTCACAAGCGAAGGTTTACAAATAAAAATGGAAATGCTCCCGCAGAAGAAGCCATGGCTGAAGATGCTAAGGGCGCCCACTCCCTCCCCTAGCTCCCCTGCAGTCCTGTTAGGGTAACTGCCCTCCGGCGTGACCTGGGAGACGGGACAGCGGAGGAAACACACGTACAGAACCTTTGATATCGGAGCAGGGTATCAGTTGGTGCCATGATATACATATTCATAACTCGGCAGCTCTAGGAGCCTGGGTAGGCATAAGGGACCGGTGGGGGAAAAAAAGTTGATTTATGATGATCTCAAAAACATGGTCTCCAAAGATGTATTCTGCAGCTCTGAGACCTCAGGTTTAAGCTCTATTAATTTTACAGAGCTGTCTGGGATTACCCATCTGTTTAAAGGTTAACTGTCTTCACACTTATGAAATGGGTATCTCTGTTTTGGTTCTTACTTTGTTCCCGTTAATGATTTATAAAAGACAAAATGCAAAGCCAGTGAAATAGCTTTAAATTTTCAGTATGGAACATCTACCTGACCAAATTTTTGAGAGATGCAAAGCATTATTTCAAGTTCTTTGCCGTGACAACCTGGAAGTTCTGCTACTTTGCATGTCTTATTTTGAGAGAGTGAAAGGAAAATATCGGCCATGCAGAGCCCTGCATTTTAGAAAGGAAAATCCATCTGGGTGACTATCATAGAGTATATGTGTGTTTGGGTGTTAGGAGTTTCTTCTTAGATTGCCCTGCCAATATTTTCTCTACGTAGAATATTATCTGAATCTATGCCTTTCATGTCTGAACACGATTATGTTCTTATGTGCAGTTCTGTTACGTTTCCAGGACTTTATTTCCTCATATAAAAGGGCGCATCATTTATCTCTCTTGATAGTTTTGGGAGTATGACAGCTTGCTCTGCAAACCTGATTTGGAACGTTCCACGTTGAAAATTCTGTGACCTCAGACCATTTCTTAGTCAATTGTTTTGCTTTCAATTCTCTTGTTAATAGGATCAACTCAGGGAGGCAATGACTTGGATTTCATTATCTATGAAACATTTTCTCGATGTGGAGAGGTAACCTGATGCCCCAAAGGCCCCACAGCTGCCCCGCACACATGTGTGCCCCGCGGTGGCGCCAGGGGTCCAGGCGTGCCCCCTGGAGATGCAGCTGCCCGCCTGTCCACCTTGTCCTGAGTCTCCGGGTCGAGTTGCTAAGCTTCTGCCAGACACTTGGCTAGGATTAGGGTTACCATGGTTACCCCAGAATAGCCCCACGGGGTAGACTAAACTCTAGCTCTGTGCTCCAATCCTAACTTTCTTGATTACATAATCCTATCAGTAAAAGTTTTTTGAGCATTCCTCTCTATATATGCATTTTATGATTTTCTAAAGTAATGTGCAGATTAATATTTCAAATATGTTATAAAGTACACATAAAATAGAAATTAAAGCAATCCTATGTGGGTAAAATCAAATATTTTTTAAGTTAACTACTTGTTCTTAATTTTATTTATTAGTTGTATGAAAATATTTTTGCTTTCAGCTTGAAGAGGTTTGTACTCATGCTCTGGAGGCTTGGCTGTAAGACGTCGTATGAATTCTAATGGCTTTATACCATCATTAACTTAATATTTCAGAGGACGGTGTGAGCTGTTATTAACAGTGGGGGTGGGTCACATTTCTGTTGCATGCTTTGTGATTCAGCTGAGCAGGGAAGGGCCACCCCTGCCTCCTGGTACCTGGCCTTTGTACTGTCAGTACTATCTGCCAGTCCCATGCTCTGTGCACCTGCCTTTCACAAGGCACCTCCTCATTCTGTGAGTGCAAATGTGATGAAAACTAACCAGTGCAGTCTGAAGTCCACTTAACTAGTCACAAGTAGACTGTACCATGTGGTAATTGGCCAACCGGCCCTATGAGTCCCGAATGGATGATCTTACTGGGGTGTGTGCATTCTGCTCAGTGATCACTGATTCAGACAAGGAGAAAAGCATTCAAGCATAATTTCAGTGTAGGCAGGAGGTGTTCACTGATTACAGAGCACACTTCCTGGAGTCAGAAGCCCAGGCTGAAAAACCAGCTCCACCACCTATCGCCCCAGCAACCCTGAGCAAGGGATGTCACCTTTCTGCAGCTCAGTCTCCTTATCTGTAGTGTGGACGCAGTTCAGTTCAGCCACTCAGTCGTGTCCGACTCTTTGCAACCCCATGGACTGCAGCACGCCAGGCCTCCCTGTCCATCACCAACTCCTGGAGGTTACTCAAACTCATGTCCTTTGAGTCGGTGATGCCATCCAACCATCTCATCCTCTGTTGTCCCCTTCTCCTGCCTTCAATCTTTCCCATCATCAGGGTCTTTTCCAGTGAGTCAGCTCTTTGCAGTAGGTAGCCAAAGTATTGAAGCTTCAGCTTCAGCATCAGTCTTTCCAATGGATATTCAGGATTGACTGGTTTGACTCTCCTGGCAGTCCAAGGGACTCTCCAGAGTCTTCTCTAACACCACAGTTCAAAAGCAGCAACTCTTCGGCACTCAACTTTCTTTATAGTCCAACTCTCATATCCGTATATGACTACTGGAAAAACCATAGCTTTGACTAGACCGACCTTTGTTGTCAAAGTAATGTCTTTGCCTTTTAATATGCTGTCGAGGTTGGTTGTAACTTTTCTTCCAAGGAGCAACTGTCTTTTAATTTCATGGTTGCAGTCACCATCTGCAGTGATTTTGGAGCTCCCAAAAGTAAAATCTCTCACTGTTTCCATTGCTTCCGCATCTATTTGCCATGAACTGATGGAACCGGATGGCATGATCTTAGCTATCTGAATGTTGAGCTTTAAGCCAGCTTTTTCACTCTCCTCTTTCACTTTCATCAAGAGGCTCTTTAGTTCTTCTTCAGTTTCTGCCAAAGGGTGGTGTCACCTGCATATGTAAGGTTATTGATATTTCTCCCGGCAATCTTGATTCCAGCTTATGCTTCATCCAGCCTGGCATTTTGCATGATGTGCTCTGTATATACAGAGAAGGCAATGACACCCCACTCCAGTACTCTTGCCTGGAGAATTCCATGGACAGAGAAGCCTGGTGGGCTGCAGTCCATGGGGTCTCTAGGGGTCAGACAGGACTAAGCGACTTAATTTTCACTTTTCACTTTCATGCATTGGAGAAGGAAATGGCAACCTACTCCAGTGTTCCTGCCTGGAGAATCTCAGGGGCAGGGGAGCCTGTTGGGCTGCCATCTATGGGGTTGCACAGAGTCAGACACAACTGAAGCGACTTAGCAGCAGCAGCAGCACTCTGCATATAAGTTAAATAGACTGGGTGACAAAATATAGCCTTGACATACTCCTTTCCCAATTTAGAACCAGTCTGTTATTCCATGTCAAGTTCTAACTGTTGCTTCTTGATTTGCATACAGATTTCTCAGGAGGCAGGTTAGGTGGTCTGGTATTCCCATCGCTTGAAGAATGTTCCATAGCTTGTTGTGATCCACACAGTTAAAGGCTTTGCTGTAGTCAATATAGCAAAAGTAGATGTTTGTCTGGTATTCTCTTGCTTTTTTGATGATCCAATGGATGCTGGAAATTTGGTCTCTGGTTCCTCTGCCTTTTCTAAATTCAGCTTGAACATCTGGAAATTCACAGTTCACATATATTTGAAGCCTGGCTTGAAGAATTTTGAGCGTTAATTTGCTAACATGCGAGATGAGTGCAGTTGTGTGGTGGTTTGAGCATTCTTTGGCATTGCCTTTCTTTGGGATTGGAATGGAAACTGACCTTTTCTAGTTCTGTGGCCACTGCTGAGTTTTCCAAGTTTGCTGGCATATTGAGTGCAGCACTTTCACAGCATCATCAACAGTGGAGGCAGTAGTAGTATTTATCTCCTGAAGTGTATGAGGACTGGATGAACTGAAGCATCCGAAGAAGTGTCTATTAGGTAGCATGTGTTACAAAGTGCTAGTGATTTATACCATTATCATCATTTTCCTATGGTCTTATTATTAGTCAATATTTTTTTCTGAACTTTAATTGGAATGATGTTGCCTAATAAGAAAGATTAAGATATGAGTGATAGGTATTTGATCACAAAGTCAGGACTTGGATTCCTGACTAGCATTCATTTGCGCGTTTATGGCACAAATGAAATAGTTTCAAGCTAATTACACCAGTGGCAGGCTGGCTCAATGGCTGGCTGCCTCGCCCAGTGCCGTTGGTCTGAGCCCAGGCCCTCATGTAACTCCCCTAATGTGGATGTTTCTATTCGGCATAACAAAGAAGATCTGCAACTGCTCACATTAAATATTATTTTTTTATTAAAGTATAGTTGATGTACAATATTGTGTTAGTTTCATGTTCACAGCAAAGCAGTTCAGGTATATACACATAAGTATTTTTTCAGATTCTTGTTCCTTATAGATTATTATAGGATACTGACTATAATTCCTTGTGCTGTATAGCAGGTCCTTGCTGGTTATCTATTTTACATGTAGTTGTGTGTATATGCTAATCCCAATTTCCTTATTTATCCCTCCCCAGTTTCCCCTTTGGTAACCATAAGTTTGATGTCTGCATCTGTGAGTCTATTTTGTAAATAAATCCATTTGCATCATTTTTTATATTCCAATATAACTGACATCATAGGATATTTGTCTGACTTCTGACTTCACTCAGTTTGACAGTCTCTAGGTCCAGCCGTGTTGCTACAAGTGCATTTCTTCATTATTTTTTTATGACTGAGTAGTATTCCATTGTGTACATGTACTACATGTTTTTTATCTGTTCCTTTGCTGATGGACACTTGTTTGTTACCATGTCTTGCTATTCTAAAAGTGTTGTAGTGAACCTTGGGGTGCATGGATCTTTCTGAGTTATAGTTTTCTTCAGATATATCCATGCTATGCTAAATACTACACTCAAAATTTGGTTGTACTCTCTATAACCCTCCTTGGTTCTAACCTTAATTTTTTCATCCTCAGTAAGTAGATGCTAATAATTTTAAAAGACCCTTTTTTGAATAAAGTAAAAGATAGGGCACCTTTTGATTAACTGTGCTGACAGCCCCAAATACTGTTCTGACTTCACTTGCTAGTTTCCTGTGGTTTTAGCAGTGACCAGGGCTATAGCTGCAGGAATCTATCACCCGTCTGAAAAGTTCAGACTTCTGGAGACAACGGAGGCCGAGGCCGATGATTACTTCTGGGTCTCTCTGCCTTTCTCCCTCACTCTGTTCTGTAGGACTTGCCTTCTGCAAATGTTCTCCAGCTGTTGAGAAATTGTTTTTCATCTGGAGCCAGCAATTGTTTTTAAGAGATTGATTCAAATGCAAAAGGAGTCCCAGGGACGAGTATTTGCATTTAAACAATAATTATTAGATGCTGAAACTGTGGCTCCATGAGGCAAGAATTTCTAATTATCCTCTATTATTTGGGCCCCAACTTTTCCCCAGCTCTGCTGCATCCACACAAGCTGCCTAGCCGAGTGGCTGCCTTGCACACACCAGAGAAGACACGCATGGTGTCCCTGCTCTGACAGCCACGAGGCCTGTGTCCTCTGGATGCCCCCGAGTTGACCCCAAATTTGTTTTGGTTCACTTAGGACCCCAAGGACAGACATCCACCTCAAAGCACCTCAAAGCATTGCTGAATGGTGCCATAACCTCTGGCCTTTGATGGAACTGGGCTGGGGGAGCCACCTCCCGAGACTGCCTCCCAGAGCTCGCCGGGGGCAGTCACTCAGCTGAAGCTGCACGGCAGAGCTCCAGGGACTCCGCCTCCGTGGCCCCCTGCCTCATGACCTTTCTGGTGACATTACAGCGCAGGCAAGAGGCCTGTGTGAGTTCCAGTGGTCAAATCAAAAGGGGCCAAGTCTGAAGGCTGGTTGCTTTAGTAATACAGAGCAACATGACTATTAATTCAAATGACTTAAAAATAAGATATAGAAAAGTATTGTGACCCCATGGACTATACCACACCAGGCTCCTCTGTCCAGGGACCTCTCCAGGTGAGAATACTGGAGTGGCTTGCCATCCCCTTTTCCAGAGAATCTTCCCAACCCAGGGATCAAATCCACGTCTCCTGCATTGCAGGCAGATTCTTAAACTGTCTGAGCCACCAGGGAAGCCCATAAATATCAAACACATATTACAATAAATATAATTATAAATATTGTGTTTATTTTTATCTTATTCATTATATTTATCTTATTTATTGTAACTTAAAAAATAGCGTATATGTCTGCAATTGTGAACCTGCTAGAGGAAAGGTAGAAATAGTGAAAGAGCCAACAGAGAAAAGAGGTTTCCCTGGCTGGAGTCCAGCATCAGTGCAGACTCTGTTCTCCTAAAATTCCAGCCCCAAGGTGAATGATCATTACCTAGGAGACACCGTCATTCCTGGGAAAGAAAAGCCTTCTTCTTTAATTGAGCTCAAGGTCAAGTGTCTCAGCCCCTCCTTCATTGTAAACAGATTTGAAATTCAGGGGCTAAAGCATTCTGGAAATGAAGGAAGGGAAAGAGTAAAACCACCTGCCAAAAAGATATACTCTTAAAACAGCCCAGTTGATATTCGCAAAGGACCAAATGTTGCCTAAGCAAGAAAATCAGAACTAAGTCCACTTATTCCATCCCCACTGGGGGGAAATTACAATTGTTTTAGTTTCGAAAACATGTGTCTACGAGGAATGTGTTGATAAGACTTGCCACAAAGATTGCGTATGATTTTCAGAGGGCAGCTCTGAGCCAAGTAATCATTACAGAAGATTTATAATTCAGTGTTCACTGATGCGCTGTCCGTCACATTGCAGTCGCTACTGTGATTAGTTATTACGACCCCCAGCAAAGGGCTCCCAACAAGCCAGCATGGAGCAAGTTAGGAAGCTCATCCAGAGCCAGGTTCCAAAAATCAAATTGAAAGGGTGTGCTTTTCCTTCTCTATCTCCCCACCTGGTCCCGGCTTTGTGAGCCCTCCCTTCTTGGCTGGCAGGCCCTAGAACTCCTGAGAAGTGGCATCTGCTACATTCTAGCTAGCACTCAGAATTCTTATGCAACTCTTAAAATATTTTCATTTGCTTTTAAAATAAGAGAACTCTTAAAAAAATGGCCCAGTTCCCTTTTAAATTTCTTTGCAAGTAGGAGAGGTGCTGAAATGGTCAAACACTTTTAACCCAATCCTGGAAAACTTAAAGGGGATTTTTTTTTTAAACCTCCAGAGAATGAGTTAGTAGAGGATTTATACAGAGTTGTTTACATTTTTTAAAAAGAAATATAAGATGAGCTGATGGTCAGTTTTGTTTTTTCCTCTTTTGCCAGCATGTTTTTAGATTTTTCTGCAATAAGTATTGTTTTTGCTGTTCAGTCACTCAGTCTTGTGAAATTCTTTGTGACCCCATGGACTGTAGCACTCCAGACTTCTCTGTCCTTCACCATCTCCTGGGAGTTTGCTCAAATTCATGTCCATTGAGTCATCTCCCAACAAGCCAGCATGGAGACAAGTTAGGAAGCTCATCCAGAGCCAGGTTCCAAAAATCAAATTGAAAGGGTGTGCTTTTCCTTCTCTATCTCCCCACCTGGTCCCGGCTTTGTGAGCCCTCCCTTCTTGGCTGGCAGGCCCTAGAACTCCTGAGAAGTGGCATCTGCTACATTCTAGCTAGCACTCAGAATTCTTATGCAACTCTTAAAATATTTTCATTTGCTTTTAAAATAAGAGAACTCTTAAAAAAATGGCCCAGTTCCCTTTTAAATTTCTTTGCAAGTAGGAGAGGTGCTGAAATGGTCAAACACTTTTAACCCAATCCTGGAAAACTTAAAGGGGATTTTTTTTTTAAACCTCCAGAGAATGAGTTAGTAGAGGATTTATACAGAGTTGTTTACATTTTTTAAAAAGAAATATAAGATGAGCTGATGGTCAGTTTTGTTTTTTCCTCTTTTGCCAGCATGTTTTTAGATTTTTCTGCAATAAGTATTGTTTTTGCTGTTCAGTCACTCAGTCTTGTGAAATTCTTTGTGACCCCATGGACTGTAGCACTCCAGACTTCTCTGTCCTTCACCATCTCCTGGGAGTTTGCTCAAATTCATGTCCATTGAGTCAGTGATGTCATCCAACCACCTCATCCTCTGTCACCCCCTTCTCCTACTGCCCTCTGTCTTTCTCAGCATTAGGGTCTTTCCAATGAGTCAGCTGTTTGCATCAGGTGGCCAAAGTATTGGAACTTCAGCTTTAGCATCAGTCCTTCCAATGAATGGGGTTGATTTCCTTTAGGACTGAGTGGTTTGGTCTTCCTGCTGTCCCAGGGACTCTCAAGTTCAAAAGCATCAATTCTTTGGTGCTCAGCCTTCTTTATGGTCCAACTTGCACATCTGTACATGACTACTGGAAAAACCAATAAGTATATGTGTTTGTAATAAGGAACACAATGTTTTTTTTGCGTCTAATAAAAAAGTGTTGCAAATATTAGCAATGATAAGTGGGGTGCTCAACCCCACGATGTCTTTTAAGAGGACCCTAGACAAACACACCCATTAAGAAGATTCCAGACAGGAGATGACAGATGCCATTCATTTCTTAGTGAATGCCAAAGCCAGTATCCAGAGACTTCTGCCACCATGATGGTCCCTCATTTGACACTGGCTGACTCAGACCGCATCTCAGCCAGGGCTCCTCCCCACCCTTCTTAGTAGCCACTTGCTCGCTGGTGGGAAATGGTCCAGTAGATCCAGGAGCTGGGGGGGTGGTGGGAAGGGGAATATTTTCTTCTCAAGGAAGCCTCTACCTTCTGGGCTAGAGTGATTTGTTTTTTCACCATAGACAATGCTCCTAGCACTTAAAGCTACTTTAATTCATTTTTTGGGGGGGCAGAAGGGAGGTGTTTTGCAAACATGACAGGTTCTCATGAGGTAGAAAATAGATCGATGGTGAGCATGTAAGGGAGCCTGGCATGCCCGACGCTAGCAAGGCCATATGTGCAAAAGTTAATTCGGGTTAGATTCAGCCCTCCAGGACAAAAAAAAAAAAAAGAAAGATGCATTTAATTGGAACACTTAGCAATCACTAAACCAAGACAGAGGTTAAATTGTTTTGAGCAAGAGAAATTAATACATTAAAGGTTACATTTCCAACTGTGAGGCCCTGAGCTGGGCTCTTCGGTGGTGTCAGAATTACATAAGGCAGGAGAGATGGCTCTGAAATGATTGTGGAATCGTTAACAAAGGCAACGCAGAGTAAGACACTTCCCAGCAGGAGGGTGCGAAGAAGAATAAAGACATGGAGAGAGCTCATTAAGAATGAATTGCAGACCATAAACATTTGAAACCACTAAGTGTGGAGTTCTATCTGTTATCTAATGACTCAGAAATTATAAAACTAGCAATGACTTTCAGAAAAAGAGTTGACTTTGCAGGAGGTTGTTTGCCATTATACACACAAAAAGGTATTTTTTTCCTTCTTATTTTTTTTTTAAGTGGGGGAAAAAAACCCTCTCATCTTTGTAAATCAGCACAATTTAAGCAACTTCAGCTATCCTCTGACAGATTTTTTTTCTTCTGTATAATTACACATTGTCTCAGATTTAGTTATAACGGTATTGAAATGAACGTGCTAGGCGGGGAAGGGAAGCCATGGGGGGCCGGGAAGAGGAGTCTGGAGAGACAAAAGTCCACACCTTGCCATCTAACTGCAAATTGACTCATCGCTTTGTCTTCAGAAAGATCTAGAAAGCTTCATCGAGAAAGTCCTGCCAGTAAATCCTCCAGAGTGGACTCGAGCTTTGCATTGATGGAGGGAGAGCCCATTTGCATTGTTGTTAATTGCATGGCTTGCTAGACAGAGTCGGGCTCAGTGAAAGGAGGTAATCCATCCTCTGTTCCTCTCTCCTGTCCCCTTGCACACCCTCCCTCTGGTGAGAAGAAGGGGCACTCGGAGTTGAGCATTTCAGGCTGTGTATGCTGGCCATGGATGAACTCTCCAGTCTTTCAGAATGTTGGGGGCTACACGTGCCAGTGCCCTTCACCAGGTGATTTACCCACGGCAGACACGGCACAGAAGCATCAGACCGTCGACGGGGCGTCACACCGGGCTTCGACAGTTCCTCCTGAGAAAATAGACGAGGCTCCAGTAATGGGAGGCCCTTCCCGGAAGAGCAGAGCAGAGAGCAGCTGGGGGCCCTGGAGGAGGGGATGGAGTGCTCCTAATGGCTTTTAGAAGCCAAGCCTTTCTCTGGGCAGTGTGATTCCGGCAGGCTCTATTACTCAGAGAGGAGGCGTGTCTGTGGACAGCTTGCGGTGATAACTAGCGCCATTTCATCCTTCAAGTGCCCCCGAAGAAGTGGAGAAGCTGACAAAGCCCATCTGACCCTTTCTAAATGCCTCCTAGTCAGCCGCTCTTTATCTTGAACGCACAGCAGGGCGAGGCCAGCTTTCTCATCTTTCCTGAGCAATCATCTCAAGGGAACAGGATTTAAGTGAACCAAGAAACATTTCTAGTATTAACTAGAACTATAACTGCTATTACTAAGATGGCCCGGCGGTAAAGAGTCCTCCTTCCAATTCAGGAGAGGTGGGTTCCATCCCTGGGTTGGGAAGATCCCCTGGAGAAGGAAATGGCAAACCGCTGCTGCATTCTTGCCTGGGAAGCTCCGTGGACAGAGGAGCCTGGTGGGCTACAGTCCATGGGGTTGCAAAAGCGTCGGGCATGACTTAGTGACTAGACAACAGCAACTAAGGGAAACTCCCAAGTGGAGATGTTCATCCCAGGAACATGTTACCGGAGGACACTGAGAGGCCCCCTGCGGAAACTCTTCACCTGTCTTCCAACCCTAGAGTTCCAAGGTTAGACCTTCTCCAGGTACTGGACATGCCGCAGATGGAGAAAGGAAGCCGCCTCCTGCTCCTGCTCAGCGTAAGTGTCCTAGAGACAGAGACGGGGGTCTTTTCCACTGCCTGCTGGCCCTTCATCCCATGAGCTTCTAGGTGGAGGCGCCAGGCAGCATGCGCGGTATGTCAATGGCTTACTAGGGTGTGTGAAGACCATGCATATGTAATATATACAGGCAATATGCCCATTATGTGGTTTTTCTTTCCTTTTTCTTACAAGAAGAAAGAGAGAAAGTTTTAAAAGCATCACCGGTCAGGCTGCTGTTGCCGCCTGTTTCTCCAGCAGAGGCTCCATCATGGGCCTCCTAGAGTCTGTGTGGTGGGTTTGGGGCAGGACACCGTTCGACAAATCAGCAAATGGGGAAATTGGTGGTAACATTCAGAGCCCTGCCCGTCACAGGTGGGCAGCTAAGGGGCTTCATGAATCACATTATGTATTCGTAGCCAAGTTGACCCTCCCCAAGTAAGGTTCCCACAGAGAAACTGCAGACTGGAGGTAATGCTGATGATGTAAGAACACGGTGGCAAGGAATCGCTCACTTTGATACTTCATTTCTTCCCAGGAGTGCCATACTTGCCACGATCAAGGGTTAATCTGATAAAAAAGTTGATCAGAAATTCCAAAATGACCAAGGGTATGATTGGAAATGTGTATTTATAACCACCATCCCTAAGGATGAAGGTTGTTCTAAATGATAATTGTGTATATTATATCTGTGGAAGGCATTGTTTTTCAAGGATGATGACAAATATAACCCGATACAGGTTATATTTTAAAAGAACCTGGATTTTTCAGCTGTTCTTTAAATTGTATCACTGCCGGCTTAAGTGGGCAGTTCTCAAAATTTTGGTCCCCAGACACCTTTATACTCAAAATTAATTGGCAGCCTCAACAGCTTTTGTCTGTATATTGATATTTACCTGGTGGCTCAGTCAGTAAAGAATCTGCCTGCAATGTGGGAGATCTGGGTTAGATCCTTGGGTTGGGAAGATCCCCTGGAGAAGGGAATGGCAACCCACTCCAGTATTCTAGCCTGG